>JADRCD010183728.1:0-60521 GCA_019843815.1 Montemys delectorum
ATCTATTTTAAGCTTTGAAGAGAAATTTTATAAATATGAGCTGCTGCTGCTCCTTTCGAAAAAAAAAATCCTTTTTTACTCTAAAAATAATGTGCTAGGAAAAAGTTTGTGAATTGTTTATTAAAGGGAGAATTAGATGTTTCAGCTGAACATGTGTTCTAATAAATAAAAGATAATTGGAGCTGGACAGATAGGTCAGAGGTTAAGAGCACTGGCAGCTCTTCCGGAGGACTTGGGTTCAATTCCTAGCACCCACATGGCAGCTCACACCTGTCTGTAATTTCAGTTCCAGGGAATCTGGCACCCTCACACAGATGCATATCAAAAGTAAAAAGGAATCATCAAAAACAATTTTTTAAAAAAAAAATATCACTTCATACCTACTGTCTGAATGCAGATGTGGCTTTTTAGGAAGGACATCATGTTTGACATTTTGATGTCCATGACAGGATGGAAGGAAATTACATTTTCCCCCCTCCTGACCTAATCTTTTCATACTCTCTAAATCCTCCTCATTTCTTTTGACCAAGTTGGCATGTTGTTCCTTTGGGAAGACAGTCTTCATTTCTCCCAGGCAGGATGAGTGGTACATAGTGTCTGTTCTTCCCAGTTCACATAGCCACACCTGCCTTTCTTTGTCACACTTCATATTATGTAATAACAATAGCTAACATTTACTATATGCCAGGCATTCTGCTTGGCTCATGTGATGCATTGTTAGCAGCACATAAGTACTACTCAGAAATTCGGCAGCAAGTACTAGAAGCCATGGTTAGGGCATCTCACTTACACCCCTTTGAGTGAGAATAGACCATTATTCTAATTTTAATATCAGAATCATTGTAGGCTGAATAATGAATGGTCTGCCAATATGCCCACATGTAGATCACCTGAACATGTGAATATGCATGGCAGAAAGGGCTTAGTATATATACTAAAAGTAAAGATTATAAAACATTATAGTTATAATAAACCATTGTACATATATAATTATAATAAAACATTATAATTATAGTAGTTCTTCTAAAAGAGATGAATGTGGGCAAGAAAAGTAAAAAAGATAACATTGAATTAGAGCACATCAAAACCTTTTGTACATCAAAGGACTCAATGAACATAGTGAGGTGGTAACCCATGACATGGGAAAAATATCTAATAGATGTTAACATCCAGAATATGTAAAGAACTCATACAGCTTAAGACCACTGCTGCCACCAGCAGCAGCAGCAGCAGCAACAACAACAACAACAGTTAACAATGAACTCAATTACAAGATAGTTCTCTAGCTGGTGTGGTGAAATATGTCAGTAATTCCAGGAGTTGGGAAGTGGAGGTAGGAGGATTAGGAAGGAGTTCAAGGTTTCCCTGGCTACAAAGCAATGCTGAGGCCTTGCCTACCTGAGATTCCATCTTAACAAGAGAGGGAGTTCTCTAAACATTGCCAACAGGCGTATGATAAAATGCTCAGCATCACTAACCACATGCTTGTGAAGGGAATGTGTGTATTCTAATTCTTTCTCACACACATACATACACATGCATCTCTCTCTCTCTCTCTCTCTCTCTCTCTCTCTCTCACACACACACACACACACACACACACCAAAAACAACAGCAACAACAAAAAACAAACAAGCCCTGGCATGGTGATGATACATTCCTATAACCTCTACTCTTGGGAGGCAGAGATAGAAAGTTGGTAAGCTTGAAGGCAGCTTAGGATAACAAATCAAAGCCATGTCTCAAAACCAAGCCAAAACAATGACATCAACAACCAAAACTTAAGGGCCAGGCATATTGGCTCAATGTCTTTAATCTTAACACTTAGGAGGCTAAGGCATGTGGGTCTCTGTGAGTTTGAGTCCAGTGTGGCCTATGTAGTAATGAGTTCAAGTCCAGACTGGCCTACGCGTAAGACCCTCACTCAAAACAACAACAACAACAACAACAATAACAATAACAACAACAACAACAACAACACAATCAAATCAAAGTAAATTAAAAAAAATTCTCTGCCATCCTTCCCACAAATACAAATACATGCTCTATGTGCACAATTCATTAGTGCTTGCCAGAGGAAGAGAACCGGGATCCCACAGGGAATAGGTGCTTTGCTTTTGCAGCATATTGTCCTTTACTATTTGATAGTTTACTTTCAGAAACAAGTCCACCTTGAAGATTATTAACTTTTTGAGTTATTCTTATCAACATGTATCGATCATAGAATACTGAAAGACAGCAGTGGCTTGTCCCACTTCTCTGGATTTCCATCTTCCTTCTCTGAGGCGGCCACTCTCCTGTCCTAGCTGTGGCTTCTGGTACCTGCTGCTGTGTTTCTGAGTAAGACATATTCCTTACTACCTTTACATTGCTGATGCTGAGTATCATCTGTGCAGTTTTAACGGAAGCTGAAGATTTGGTTCACCTCTGTAAGTTCCCATCTTCTGTATACTCTCCTAGCCTGGACTCTGCTAGACTCTTCCTCACTATTTTTAATATAGTCATGTAGATGTCAACTAGGAAGCAAGGCTATTCTGTAATTAATTTTCTCATGTAACTTCTAACTTTCTCAAGAGAGAATAACTCACTCTCATATTTGCTGTCATCTAAGTCTTCCCATACCTTGTTGAACTAAATAGCTTTATAAAATAAAATGTTCTTCATCCAGAAATTTTTCTCTATCTCCTGATTCCACTCTTTGAGAAAAAAAATAGCAGGTGCACTGAGACCTGTCCATCTTCTGCTCCATTTGGAATTGGCTGCTTTTAAAGGTGTTGCTTGGCTGGTAGCCAGAAAACTCCTGTCTTCTCTCTTAAAATGACTGTCTTGGGTCTAGCATCTTTCTGCCTTGCTTTATTTACTTGCTTTCATGGACTAACACTCCTACCATTCCTCGAGACAGACAGGGGGTGGGGTGGGGAGACGACGACACAGAAGTCAATTTTTGAGCACTTTACAAGACTGACTGTGCTAGGATCCTATGCTAGGAAGTGGGGTTCTCTTTCTGTTGTGCCTTCTTTCTCATGATCTCATTGATCTTCACAAATACCTTCATCTCTCCCTGCAACTAAGAAAACCGAGGCCCAGAGGTTACCACATCAGCAATGATAGAGCCAGAACTTAAAGTCAAGTGTCAGCTGCCAACTCCAGGCTACTGCCTTTCTGCACACAGCTGCTCCTTACCAGAGAGAGAAATACCAGTTTGAGACTCCAAGTGCTGAGCTGTGTGCCAAGTGCACAGCCGTGGCTGCAGAGTGAGCCCAATTCTAGGTCCTCATTTGTGTCTGGCTCCTGACAACTTCTAGTTTCAGACAGCTACAGCTGCAGTTAACGATGGTTTGCTACAGAACTTTTCCATTCTTGTTGTCTGTGTGTATGCGTGCATGTAGATGTGTACATGTGCACATATGTGATAGCGGAAGAGACGGGGCTTTATAGTTATGTTCTTAGCTCTTTCATATGTTTGAAATGTCCTGCCTTGTGTGTGTGTGTGTGTGTGTGTGTGTGTGTGTGTGTGTGTGTGTGTGTGTAAGCTCAGGGTAATTGTTTTTATTGCTACTGTATTTGCTTTCAAGCAATATAAGCATACTTTCCGTTCTTTTGGTGATGGGATATGCCTCATTACTTAGGCATTTGCCATTGGAGGTACAGTTTTGCATTTGGCCTTTTTGTTAAGTGAAGTTGGGTGACTGACTACACATAGGGTCATTAGATTAACCTACTCCTCCCCTCCTCTACTGAAACAATGGAAAACCCAGTATTGCGTTGGCACATACTTTCCTTAGATTAATGATCCCAGAGTCACTGGGTGGAAATTTGCCTGGCTCCCTACAGCTCTGAGAACTGAAAATGCCCAGCTGTCTAAAAGCTTTAATCAGGAAATGAGCATGAAATGGCATTGTTTTGTCACAGGATCGAAAGAATGTATTCTCGATGATTGAGTTATCCTGGATGGAAATGTATGTAAGCATTCTTTCACCAAACAATAAACAGGTGTTTTAATGTTGGTTAAAAAAAATCAAGAATTTAATTACTTGGGAGTGGCTTGCAACTCATTGGCTCTCACATTGTGCTGGTCACTACTCAAAGTTTATACTATAATTTTCCTTGTCTCTTCTGTTTCAAGTACCAGTTTATAGAGCAAGAGAAGAGCTGATTTAGCATTTGAGTTATGTGAGCAGAGCAAGGTTTGTGACTACTAGCACAGGAACGCCACTATAAGACACCCTCACCAACTAACTCCTTGTCTGCATGGAACTTACTTTCTAGGTCTGTCAAAACCAGACAATAATAGCCCTACTTCTTAGTGATGTTGTGAGCATTAAGTGTTTTATTCTGTGGATGCTTTTAGAACAGTGCATTGCTCATATAGTATACTCTTGTTTGTTCCAGTGTGCATGTGTGTGTGAGTGCGTGCATGTGTGAGTTCATGCATGAGTGAGTGCATGTCTGGGCAAGAGGTCAATATTTGAGTGTCTTTTTCTTTCATTCTCCAGTTTGTATTTTGAGACAAAACTTGGAAGTCAGCAGTTGGGCTAGATTGCCTGGGCACCAAGTTCCTGGTATCCACCTACCTGTGCCTAACCAGTACCAATCAGCATTAGAGGCACACACTGGAGTGTGGGGATTCCAGACGCACACACTGCTGTGCTTTGCTTTTGAACATGGCTGGAGGGAAGTCCAACTCAGGCTTTCATGCTTTCATGGCTAAAAATTTTATCAATTGAGCCACTATGGGTAGTTGCTGTGTAACAGGAGCACTGGAAGGCTGGGGCAGGTGGTGGAGCTTACATGTAGATGGCCTGTTTAGCATGCATGAAGCTCCCACTTTGATCCAACCATGCCCCGGGGGAAAAATCAAAACCAACCAACTGACCAACCAATCAACCGAAAATGAAACAATAGATCTAGAGTCATAGTGATTAGCCAAACTTATCAGAGGCTAGTTTAAATTTTGTCTCCAGAAAAAAAAAAAAGAGGTAATATTCCATAGTCTGGGTGAGAAATGGTAGCCCTGCTTCAGTTATCTAATTTTTTTATTGATGGCACAAATAGCTAGGAGCTGTAAAGAGGATGGCTGAGTCAGTAAGGTGCCTGCCTGTTCTGCTTGGTAGGACTTGAGCTCCTAGCCCAGCTGGGTGGAGAGGAGACAGGCAGATCTGTGGAGCATATTGGTCAGCCAGCCTCACCAATAAGTGCACCATGGGTTCAGTAAGAGAGCCTGTCTCATAAAATAAGGGAGAGAGCAATAGAAACTCAATGTGGACTTCTAGCATATGCACAGATAAACACAGACAGACACACACCAGAATAACTAGCACATGGCACTAGTAAAAAGGGACAAAAATGTATGCTTTATCTGTCTCTTGGCTTTCTTGTTTCCATCCCTAGAGGAAGTGTTGGCTATCAATTTACTTTATGTGGGTTCTGTATTGCACATTGAGGTGTGTGCCCCAATTTATCTAAATGCCAGTGTGCATACTTTCGCTTCTTGAACTAGCACTGTGTCTTGGCGAGTTTTCTTATTGATAAATACAAGCAGGCCTCATACCTGGAGAAAATTGCACTGTGAGACTTCATGGTCACAACCTGTCTACTGCCATATAGTTATGTTCCTTTAATCTTTTGCTACTTTAAATGATGCTGTATCACGTAATCTTGTACACATGTCATTTTGCACATGTGAAAGTATATTTGTAGTTTAAACCCTTCCAAGTCGAAATACCATGTCAAAAGTCATAGACATTTAAATGTTTGATAGATAATTACCACATTGCTTCGCACAGAAGTTTTGGTGATTTATATACTAATTTATGTTCTCATTGAGAAGGATGAGAGACACTCCTTTTCTGTACTCTTGCCAACAGGCTATTGTCAATTTTTTGGTTGGTGCCTATCTGAGAGATAATAATATCTCATTGTTATTAAACTTGTGTCTGTCCTTGTCTAGACTGTCAACTTCTGAAGAGGTTTGTACTTGCAGCTTCCCAAATCCCCAGTTCTTTAAGGGAATCCAACTGTGTGCTAGTCACTGAGATACATGCTATGCAAACAGCTAGTATCCTGAGAATGGCAGACTATATGTAAACATTATTGTAATGCAGTAGGTAGGGGCTACAATTGTAGGTGTGAGAAAGTAGCAAGAACAATAGCGAGTCCTCCTGGGCATTGAGCTCTCTTCAGACATTGTTGACTGCATGCCAGTGTGATCTACATTTCTATTATGAGTGCAATTAGGCATCTTTTGATAGGTTTGAGTCATTTGACCCCTAGCACAAAGACTGTTCTTTACTATTTTATTGGCTTATTCATCGTTTTGCTACTACTTTGTAGAAGGATTTCTCTTTATGGAACAGGTAATATTCACCAGTTTGTCTTTTGCCTTAGTTGATGAACTTTCTTTGTTTGCGTTTGCTGTGTTGTGTTTACACTTTTCAACCCTTTGTTTTGTGGGATCTGGATTCTGTATTAGAGTGTCAAATTGTCTTCCCTAGTTTGAATTATAAAACAATTCCCTTCATCTTCTCTTTTAGTACTTTTAAGAAATATTTTTAAGAATGAATAAATCCATGATCACAGTCAAAGAAAGAATTATTATTTGCTTTAAAAAATGAGACACTGGAAGTTTCTTCTTCATATTACCTTGTTACCACTCCTAAGTAAAATTTGCATCTTGTCAGGTGAGATACTGAAGATGTTTCAGTGAATTCTAGTTATGTCTCAGTGTAGATGACATAGACTTCAGTTTTCTCAGGTTTGGAGATGAACTTAGCCATCTTTACCACCTGGGGATGGTTGCTGTGCCCATAACAATATAGTTAATTGGCTCTTAATTCATTAAGAGCCTTCTACAGCATGTCCAAACACTTGGTTAGTATTGACACTGTTTGATACAGTGGTAATTATCCTATATGTCTGGCAGGTTGTGAGCAAACAAAAAGATACTAGCTGTCATACAGGTCGTTGTGTTGTACATCACGGAACAGTGTTCTCTCTTCATCACACAAATGTAGCCCTTTACATCATTGTCCAATATGTAACACTCTCTCCTTTTGATGACATTCATTCCCATCCTATAGGTAAAGAGATTCTCTGATCTTGTCATTTTCCTGTCCAGGTTAATTTGGGGGAGATAATACTGTAAATATATAACATCACAAATATCCAGTTGAAGATTGACATAGAAACATGACAGTAGGTATTCCTGCTGCATCAAAATGTCTTTCCTTGTTAGCTTCAAGCTGAAAATGAAATTGGTACATTTATAATTACATGTCAAAGTGCTTCTCTGAGTGGCAGCATATTTTGTAAATATGAGAAAGCCGTTGTGAGATGAGACATCAACATGCTTTCATTATGTAATTTTTAGGGGAAATGTTGAAATGTTTCTAACAAATAACAAATACCAATGTGTCCACCATCCTGTCATATCAAACACTCATATTTTGTTATATTTACTAATGTATGTGTATCTACAAATACATATGTATCACATATATTTCTCTAATGAAACCTGTATACCTCATAGTTTGTTAGAATACCTCTTGCCTTTCTTTTCCTCCCTCTCCCCCCTCCCCACAGTTTTTTTTTTTTAAAGAAACAGCTTCGAATCCAGCTGAAGCTTTCCCTGGCCTATTGCTTTTGCTCTTAAAGAGTCCTTGCTGTGTTGTCTCCCCAGGTGTGCTGTGACAACCAGCGTTTGATGAGGGAAGCCACATGTTGGGAGAACAGTCTCTGCATGTAAGGAGCACAGGTGACAGGATGACCTCCTTAGACTTTGGTGTGGAGGAGACAGCCACGTGGTAGGGAGCAGGGTGCTATTTCTAGGATTCTCTAGCTGGTTAAAGTTCTCTCAGTGCGTTTGGTGTCACGGTTTGTTTTTAGTGAATTCCTTTTACCTCCATCCAGTAGGTAATTCTGAGATGTGGTTTCCACAAACTAATGCAGTGTGTCTTGGGGGTGGTGCACACAGCTGTGATCTCACTTCCGTGTCTGACTCAGAAGGAAGCTTTTCCTTCAGGAAGAAATACATAGAATTGAAGGAAGATGACTAGGGATGCCTGTTTCCCTAATTATCTATCAACTCTGAGCACTGGGACCCTTCCCAACCCAGTGTGGCCCTCCCATTCCAAAGGGAAGTTCCAGGACACATATCCTGAGCCAGTTAGTGGGATGCTGAGCTCCTGAGCACCCCCTGGTGTCCATGGCATCAGCTTGCTCTGTTTGCATCTATTACTGGCAACCAGAGAAAAGGAAATGTTATAAGCTACAGGGGCAGACAGCAGCTGGGGTAGAGAGTGAGGATCTATTCAGCTGATTGTGTAAATAAGATGAGACATATCTTGGCTCACTCACTCAGTATGCTGCATCTGGCTTAGTGTGACCGTCCGTTACCTTAATGTTCATCTCAAAAAGCTTTGCACCGCCTGAGAGGAGCATTAAAATATGCAAGTGCTTACTTGTCACGTTTCTGGTCTTCTAAGACAAAATATTAGCTGTTTAGAATTAAAGATTATCGTCTTCTGGTTTGAGTGCTCACGTTCATTTTTATTGAAATAACCTACAGTAAAGTACAGAGGTTCCAGAAGTGCAGTTCAGTAAATTGTTTAGTATTTATATGCTTGTATAGCTCACAATCATCCAAACCAAGTTACAGAACATTTCATCCTCCTAACAGGCTGTTCTCACCTCTTCTTCTTTTCCTCCCCTATCCTGTAGGAACCTCTACAAAGGTGACCACTGTTTTAAGATCTCTCAACCAGTGATTAGTTTTGCTTGTTGGTGGACTGTAATGAAATTTTACAGTATGCAATATTTTGTGTCTGGTTTCTTATACTCAGCATTATTACTGTGAGGTTCATTGGTTCATTTATAGTATTATGTGTAGTGTGTGTGTGTGTGTGTGTGTGTGTGTGTGTGTGTGCATGAGCACACACACACACATGCACCATGCATGTGGGCGGGGTTAGAGGAAGATGTTGGGTATCCTACTGTGTTACTCCCTATCTTGATTCCCTGGAGACAGGACCATTGCCATTCACTGAGTCTGGAGCTAGGTTGGTGACTAGCAGACCCCAATAATTCGCCTGTTTCCATCCCATCCTACCACCATTCTGGGCTTCCAGGCCCATGCAGTCACACCCAGCTTTTTCTGTTAGTGCTATAGATTGTAACTCAGGCCCTCATGCTTGTACAATATGTGCTCTTACTCACTGAGCCATCTTCCCAGCCCTAGTGTAGTTTTAAAAATAGCACTTAACTATTTAATAATGACAGCAAATAATATTTTGCGCATCAGACCTCAGTCCATTAGTTTTCCTCAAGATACCTCTCTGATGACACTTTTAGCATTAGACAACTTTTGTAGTCGGTGAAAGGGCTGCTTAGAGATTTGAAGTGTTGCTTCCAAGGTCCTGCTCCTGTTCAGTGATGCCAGGACTACTTCTAACTTTCTGGCTCAGAGCACATTGGTTATCATGAAGCCTGTGCCCTACTCTCTCTCATGGATGGTAGAAGACACAATAAGAGAATGTAAAGGACAAGAAGGAGGAGAGTCCTTCCCTGAATTTGCCTTTGGTGGATGTTTGACCATTTAATGTTTTGGGTGAAGCCTGACCAAGCAATTTAAAGAGTCAAGCTAGTGACCCTGAGTACTTGAATACTGTGTCATGCTTGGGAGAGAAATGGAGAACCAACTAGACAGCCAGCCACATCCAGGCAGCTCCACTTATTGGAAAGTGGACTATTCATTCTGGTTCAGCACCCAGTTGCATACAGATTATGTGTTGGCTCAATGAGGTGGCTCTCTGCAGGCCCCTAAATATGTCACAGAAAAGACTTTCACTATATTAACATGGTCGGGCTGTTTATTTTCTGAATATGGGTCAGCCATTTCAGCTCTGCAAAGCTCAATGCCTCTGGGGAGCAATGACAGTCTGGGGAGTTCTCTGTTTCCTTCTCTTGGCCATGCCTCAGAGGCATAGCTCAAACATCCTTGCACTATTGCTGTCTTGTTGATGGCCTTAGCTTTACTATACATGTCATATTTCCATTGTTAGGTGTTAAGTCACTAGGATTTGTTTCTATTCTTGCACAAACATCATGACCAAGAAGCAAGTTGGGGAGGAGAGGGTTTATTCAGCTTACACTTCCACATTGCTGTTCATCACCAAAGGGAGTCAGGACTGGAACTCACACAGGGCAGGAACCTGGAGGTAGGAGCTGATGCAGAGGCCATGGAGGAGTGCTGTTTACTGGCTTGTTCCCCAAGGCTTGCTCAGCTTGCTTGCTTTCTTTCTTTCTTTCTTTCTTTCTTTCTTTCTTTCTTTCTTTCTTTCTTTCTTTCTTTCTAATTGGATATTTTCTTTATTTACATTTCAACTGTGATCCCCTTTCAAGGTCTCCCCTCTGGAAACCCCCTATCCCATCCCCATTCCCCCTGCCTCTATGAGGGTGCTCCCCCACTCACCCACCTACTCCTGCCTCCCAGCCCTGGCATTCCCCTACACTGGGGCTTCGAACCCCAACAGGACCAAGGGCCTCTCCTCCCACTGATGACAGATAAGGCCATCCTCTGCTACATTGCACCTGGAGCCATGAGTCCCTCCATGTGTACTCTTTGGTTGGTGGTTCAGTCCCTGGGAGCTCTGAGGGATCTGGCCAGTTGACACTGTTTCAGCCTGTTTTCTTACAGAACTCAGGATCACCAGCCTAGGGATGGCTCCACCTACAATGGGCTGGGTCCTCCCCTACTGATCACTAATTAAGAAACTGTCTTACAGCCAGATCTTATGGAAGTATTTTTCTCAATTAAAATTTCTTCCTTTGAGATAACTCTAGTTTTTGTGTGTCAGGGAGGGCAGGAACACGGAGGTAGGAGCTGATGGAGAGGCCATGGAGGGGATGCTACTTACTGGCTTGTTCCTCATGGAACAAGCCTGCTTTCTTATTGAACCCAGGACCACCAGCCCAGGGATGGCACCATCCACAATGGGCTGGGCCCTCTCCAACTGATCACTAGTTGAGAAAAAGCCTTACAGCTGGATCTCATGGAAGCATTTTTTCAACTAAGGCTCCTTCCTCTCTGATGATTCTGGCTTGTATAAAGTTGACACACACAACCAGCCAGTCCATTAAGGCACCAGATTTGAGGTCAAGAGAATCTGGGTTTCTTTTCTACCTAAAGAGATTTGCTGATAGCCTCTATCTCTTGTACTATATTTAAGTGGTACTGTAATGGCTAATTTATACATGATGACATGTGCATATGAATCTCCACAAGCCTTTGTAGCGCACAGTTCTACACCAGGGTGTAGCCTCTAACTCTGAGACACTAGTAACTGGCATTTTAACAAGCAGGCTTAATTATCACAAAGCTGAGATTGAGGATGGGGGACTATGAACACCCAGTCTGGGGGAAATCTAGCATCCTACAAACCTGGCTCAGAACCTCCGAGAGCTCTAGGTGTGGCTGCTCCATATGGCAGACAAGAGTTGCTTTAGTGCCAAGTGTACCATCCTGTTCAGGAAGGTTCTTTCATGTGCATGATAAAGGACCTGGTAGATTGGGGCCTAGATAATCTCAGGTTTATGGGTAGAGGTGGAATGAATCCTTTCAGCATGCAGATCGGCTTCCATCATCTCTAGAGCCTCAGGCAGAATTCATCAAGTGCCCTCCCTATAGTCATGGCACTGGCTCTTTGAGGGAGGCCAAAAGTGTCATTGTACATCTGGTCTCTGCCCACAGATGACTCTGCTTCTTTGCACCTTTGTGCCATGGTCTGCTCTTACAACCTGTGTCCCAAAAGGAGCAAATGGAAAGGTATCTATGAAAGAACTCCACAAGTTGTGTTACTGGGACCTTCATCATCTGTTTTTTAGACGATCTCAATAGGCACCTGCGATGTCAGACTTCAATGCAGGTACATTATAGGCCAACTTGCATTTGCATGGTAATTGGTGCCGTGGGGACAGGATACACACCATGCATTTCTACCTAGAACCAGCCATGGAGACTTGCAGCTTGCTGTGATTTAAAATTCTTTGAATGAAAAAGTTAATCCTGTGTTCTTTCTGAAGCAACTAGAGATTTTAGAAGAATGACACATCAGAAATTTGTTTTAGAAATACCTCTGGTTATATTGTGGAGACTAAATTGGGAGGGGAGAGACTGCAGGTAGGTAAACATGTAATTGAAGCAGAGCTCAGAGAAGTGTGGCTGAAAGATGAACCTTGAGGCTAGCTAGTCAATTGGGGTTCTAATTCTGCCCATTTATTTAGTTCTCTGTGTGTATTATTCTGTGACTGGGACTTGTATACAGCTGAGACACTGCTAACTAGGTACAACTTCTAGGGTGGGCTTTGGTACATTGTGTACAGTCATATCAAATCTGTCATTTTATCTTTTAGCATACAACTGGTGGTGCTGATAACATTCACAACGCCATACAACAGCTAACACTATTCTCAAAGCCCCAAACAAGAGCTTTATGAATATTAAATACTAGCTTCCCATTTCCTTTCCCCTACTCCTAGGTAACCTCTAACCTAGTTCCTGAATTTACATATTTTAAAGATCTCATAGAAAGGAAATTGTGTATTTATCCTTTTGTGTCTGGCATATTTCACTTAGCATGTTTTATGTTCATCTGCGGTGTGTTGTAGATCAGAAATTCATTTTTTAAGGCTGAGTACTATTCCATTGTATAGATGTACAACAGCCTGCATATCAATTTATCTGTTCATGACCTTTGAGTTTCTTTCTTATTTTGGCTAAATAATGCTGTGATAAGCATTGAATTGCACCTATCTGTCTGCATCTCTGCTTTCAGGTTATTTTTTTCTTTTTCTTTTTCTTTCTTTCTTTTTTTTTTTTTTTAAATCTATCTCTAAGAGTAGAGTTGTTGGGTCCTGTGGCAGTCTCTAACTTTGAGGAACTACTACAGCATCTTTCACCATTCTATATTTTCTTCAACCACGCAGAAGGGCTTCATTTCCTCCAAATCCTTGTCAGTTCCTGTTGTCTCTTTCTCTCCTCCTCATTTTCCCCTTCCCCCTCCCCCTTCAATGCAAGATGTCTTAGCAGTTTGAAGGGGTACCTTATTGTGGATTTGATTTCCATTTCCCTAATGACTAATGATAAAGCATTGTATCACAAGCGTCTTGGCCATTTGTACTTTTCCTTTGGAGAACTATCTAAAGGCTTTTTTTTTTTTTTTTTTAAATCTTTGTTTTCAAGACAATAGAGGAAGAATGGAGAGAAACAGAGAGAGGAAGTGGTCAAGCCAGACTGGGAGACTTGTTAGATAGGGGACAAAAGCTGACTTTTTCTGCTTGGGTAAGTGGACAGATAATGGGGTGCCAAATAGAATAGACCTCCTGTATGAGAAGCAGTGGCATTGGCCTTCCCCGGGCTGCACTGAGCCAAGGCATTGTTCAGGTTAGGAGCTCACAGAGTTTGCTGCCTCATTATCTACCCAGTTGTTTTTGTTTTTTTTGGGAAAAGTGAATATCTTCCAGGTAAGAAACAACTTAAGAACTTTAGTCAAATATGAACAAGCGTGGGGTTGGGGCGGGGAGGCAAAGGACTGTGATGGGTTTAGGCAAGCTTCTAGTTCTACTTTGCTCTGCTAGATTGGTCCTTCACAATCAGGCTTCATGTTATGCTGCCCTCCAGCACTGGGACCTGTGCACTGTTGAGAACCATAGCTTCTGAGGCTTCTTCTACTGATCATTTTAGCACCACAATCTTTGTTCTCCTCGTTACCTCATCCCAGGTATATGCCGTTGGCAGAAGGGTAATGGTGCTACCATGGTCCACTGAATAGCTTAGAATTCCTCCCTGGTGAAGGTGGATGGCTGTTGTTAGCCACCATTAGAGAAATAAGTGTGCTTGATGGCTTGTTCTCTTGTCTTCAAGAGCCATAGCCGGCTGGCAGCCATCATGTGGCTTAGGCAGCCAGTGTTTGCAGATTGTCCCCTGATGCCATCTGCCTGTGAGACTACAGGAAACACCAGCGGCTGCTGTTGTAACAGGTGCTGGGGGCTGCTGAGGTGGGTGTCGCTGTACACACACACACACACACACACACACACACACACACACACACACACACACACACACACGAGCAGCTTCTTGTGATATGCAGAGGTACTGCTGTGGGTGTGGAGCTGAGCTCTGCCTCCTTAGGGCTCAGGAATGAATGTCAGCCTAAGCTCTCAGCCCAGCAGAGCTTTAGCCCAGCTGCTGGTTTCCGGTGGGGCCCTGGTAAAGGAGCAACAGAGGGTGAGGCTATTGTGGAGGAAGCTAGTGATAGGCTTAGGGGCAGAGGCAATGTTTTGACAAGCATTGTTGTTTTCTTTCTACTTCAGCCTTCTGACTCATTTTGTCAAGGGGACCAACCCCTTGTCAAGTTCTTACCCCACTGTTTTGAAAGCACACATGCTTTATCTGAGTCTTTCCTGCCATTCAAGCCTTGCTTCAGGTCTAGTCCCTCAGCTTTAGTTTTATACCTAAGTTAGTATGATCATGGGCTCAGCAAGTGTGGAGATGACTTACTGGATGTTAGGCAATTAGTGATTTTGCAAAGAACTATCTAAATTATTAAAGCAATATAAAATATATGTTTGACTATCCCTTACCCAAAGTACTTTGGGACTAGAACCATTTCAGTTTTAGGATTAGATGGGAGGCCTTTGCATATACCTGATGAGATACCTTACAGTTAAGTTCTAAATATAAAACACAAAAATAATTTATGTTTCTTATATACACATAGCCTGAAAACAATTTGATACATGATTTTCAGTACACCTCTGGTTTTATCTGTAACCGATCACATGGGGTCAGGTGTAGAAATCTCCACTTGGGGTATCATGTCAGTGCACAAAAAGTTTTGTGTTTGGAGAAGTTCATGTTTTATGAAAGGAATATTCAACTTGTGACTATATTATGCATCAAGTTTAAAAGATTCAGATCTCTGTCTGTCTGTCTGTCTCTCCCTCTACACACACATACACACACACACACACACACACACACACACACACACAAATGCTCTATCATTCTGTTTTATTCCTTTAAAAATAATTTATTTTAAAAATTTTTATGTTCATTTGATGTTTGGCCTACATCTCTGTGAGGGTGGCTGATCCTCTGGAACTGGAATTACAGACATTTGTGAGCTGCCATGTAGGTTCTGAGAATTGAACTTGGATCCTCTGGAAAGGCAGACAATACTCTGAACCACTGAGTCATCTCTCCAGTCCCCTGTTTTATTCCTTTGATCTAGGGTCTCTCATTGAATCTAGTGCTAGGCTGGTGGCTAGCCAGTCCCATCAATTGCTCTGTTTCTTCCCCAACCCCCAATGTGTTGCTGGAGTTACTAACGCACATGCAACAACACCAGACTTTTTACATGGGTTCTGGAAATTCTATCTCAGCTTTTCATGCTTATACAGCAAGTACTCTTACTCACTGAGCTATTGCCTCAGCCTAAATATCAAGATTACTAAAATTGGATCTATTGACTGATTGTATGGAAGTCAGAGTACAACTTTCTAGAGTTGGTTCTCTCCTTTACCTTGTGTGTCCTAGGAATTGAACTCAGGTCACTTAACAAGTTCCTTTACCCAGTGAGCCATCTTTCTGGCCCCAAGAGCCAGATTTTGAATGACTTTGGTAAGAGTCTACCTAGATGAAAGTCAGCAAACATTTACTATTAGGTCAGATATTTCAGGCTTTATTTCTGTAACAACTTCTTAACTCTGAAATTAGAACATCAAACCAGCCATACAAAATACACATGAATATATTTGTGTTATAATGAAATTTTATTTACAACCTAGAGTGGTGTGCTAGAGTTTGCTGACCTAAAACGATAGTCATTAATGTTTTGAATTTTATTGGTTATTTTCTTTATTTACATTTCAAATGTTGTCCCCTTTCCTGGTTTTCCCTCTGGAAATCCCCTATCCCATTCCCTCTTCCCCTTTGCTTCTATGAGGGTGTTCCTCCACCCACTCACCCTCTCCTGCCTCACTACCCTAGCATCCCCCTACACTGGAGCATCGAGCCTCAACAGGACCAAAGGCCTCCCCTCCCATTGATGCCAGATAAGGCCATCCTCTGCTACATATGCAGCTAGAGCCATGGGTCCCTCCATGTATACTCTTTGGTTGGTGGTTTAGTCCCTAGGAGCTCTGGGGATTCTGGTTGGTTGATGTTGTTGTTCTTCCTATGGGGTTGCAACCCCCTTCAGCTCCTTCAGTCCTTGCCCTAACTTCTCCATTGGGGTGTCTATGCTCAGTCTGATGGTTGGCTGTGAGTATCCACATTTGCGCTAGTCAAGCTCTGGAAGAGTCTCTCAGGGGACAGCTATACCTGGCTCCTAGATCTAGGAGGGAGAGAGGAGGGGGAGGGAAAAAGGGGGACCCTCTTCAGATATGGGAGGAGATGGGGCAGAAGTACAGAGGGTCAGGGATTTGAAAGGATGTGTGTAGCAGTGGGGGAGTAGTTGGTAGTCATTTTTTTTTTTTTTGAGACAGGGTTTCTCTGTATAGCCTTGGCTGTCCTGGAACTCACTCTGTAGACCAGGCTGGCCTCGAACTCAGAAATCCGCCTGCCTCTGCCTCCCAAGTGCTGGGATTAAAGACGTGCACCACCACCGCCCAGCAGTAGTCATTTTTATCTGTCATTTAGTTCTTATCCTCCCCCTCCCTCTACCCACTCTTTGGTCAGGAATTAAAAAGTTTGAGGAACCTGAAGAATACAAATGTATTTTAAATTGTCTTTTGAGTTTAGTGTAATTATGAGCATGGTGATGGTTTGTGGATGTAGTTTTGCTAAACCTTTGTTGAGAAGAGTAGAAATTAGAGCTTTTGAAGTAGGGCATGTGTTTGGTTGAGGCTTGACATAGTTGACAAGTAAAAAGAAGCCATAATTTAGAGCTATATGATGGTATTCACATATCAGTCGTTCTCCTGATGTTCACATGGAATGGCTCTAGTTGTATAAGGTAACCTTACTATAGTAAGCATTATCGCACTTTATAGGACTAGGTGTTTCTTTAACAAATATAAGAAGGAAATTACACAAATTCAGACAATGGTGTTTGTCAGATGTTGTGTTGTGGTTATGTGGCATTATTATAGTTTATTGCCAAAGATAAAGAGGTACCCCCCAAACTTCAACCTATAATACTTTCTTTCCTTTCTATGTCCCCACAGGAAATAAAGAAAGATATGAAGAAAGACCTTCTTTCTAATAAAGCTCCAGAGAAGCCCATGCATGATGTATCCAGTGGAAACTCTTTGCTTTCTTCTGAAACCATTTTAAGAACCAATAAACGAGGTATGGCAAAGTGGGAGACCTTTCTCCCTACACATGGGTATATCTGGAAACCCTTGTATGCATAATGTCAAATTGAGCATTACCAAAAAGCTGAAGAATTTGTCTTTCTGGTTTTCTATATAAATTTTGTACATGCACGCGTATACACACACACACACACACACACACACACACACACACACACACAAGTAGTAAAAAGAGTTAAATTTTTTTCAGAAGAAAGTTGAACAAACTTGTAAATGCTTTTTCTAAGAGTTAGCTTCAACCTTTATAGCTATTTGTATGGATGAAAGGTGAGTCCACAGAATGATAAGATACAGGCTGATCTGAGTAGGCTGATCTGAGTGTGTTCATCCGTATCCTCCTTTGAATTATAATATACTCTATTAGCATCTGTCTCTTTAACTATACAGTGCCCTAAACACAGACCCTGCCTCCCTGTATTTATAAGGAGGGATGTTCAAAGATATAGGTATTATATTATCTAACCCCTAAATCTTTATCAGTCTTGTTTTCCCCTTTGTTGAGACATTAAGTCACTTTCAGGTACTAGTTTATTAAAACTGCTTTGTTAACCAACTGCCCTGGTAATAACTATTTTTTTGAATGCTGTGAGAGAGAATCTAAGATTTAAGAGAGGACCATACTCAGTTCTGGACTGTTCCTGACCTTGGGGCAGCAAGGGCCCACAGTGAGTTAAGCATGTTCATAGAAGGTTAGACTTCAGCTGCCCTCTTTTCCTGGGCTTATTACATCCTTAAAAAGGAATTGAGAGCTCTTCAAAACCAGCAGGAAGAAATGTATTAGCAAAGAGTTCCATTAACAAGGGAAAAAAATGCAAGTTTACATAACCACAGGGAAGAACAGCTAATCTTTCATAAAATTTAGACAGCATGAGAATTTGTCCAATAAACTACCCATTGATCCTAGTGCTGGTAACATTGGCTTGTGTCTCTCTCCCTTCCTGGCTCTTCCACTGCCCCCTCCAGCTGCTCTAGTTCCATTTCCTATTTTGAATTATTCACATGAAATATTGGCCAGACACCCAAGTTGGTTAGCAACTATAGGGCTTTCTTTCTTCCCCTTCTTCTTTTAAATCTCATTGTATCAAAGTTGGGGTTTTCCCATTTTAAGAATTTAGCTTATGTTACTATGAAACCATAGTCTTCCCAATGTGCCTCCTGAATTCTTTTTAAAAATATTTTTTTATGACACAGTTTCACATACTATGTCTTAAACAGTCTGACTGGCCTTAAACTTAGCCCATCCTAGTCCTGAACACCCCCTTGCCTCAACTTCCAAAGTGCTGGTATGACACCATGCATAGCCTGAGCTAACAAACTCAGCTCTCCACTCTTGCATATAAATTTCCAAAGCTCAGAGGAGACTTTGACTATAGACTGAAGAGCTGGAGTCCTGTGCCATCTGTGAACCCTTCATATGGCTCTTCTCAAGTCAGTGGGTCCAGCAATTCCATGCAGAGTGACTACTAAGTCAGGCTTTTTCTGGTCACCCCTGGTATTTTATCAAGGCAATATAAGACTTAGCATAATTAATTTCACAAGATAAAGAAATAATTAAGGCAAAGAATGGCTTCAGTGAAATTACCTCAACTAAAGAATAGAACTTTTCAGATAATTGTTTCTTTAGAATCGAAACTCTGGCCTTTAAGTTCCCCAAATGGAATCTCTTGTTCACCAGAAAAAAAATGAATTCCAAGGGGTGGTTTATGTGACTTTTTAAAGCCCTCTACCTTAGCCCTACAGCTGGTTAAAGACAAAACTTTTATAGTTGGGGCTTTTCTGTGCTAAATGCCAATAACTATAAGACCTGAACAGGCAAAGGCATCCTGTAACTAGGAAGCCTATAACAGCTCATCTCCATTCTG
The DNA here is from genome assembly GCA_019843815.1 of Montemys delectorum. Classification (NCBI taxonomy): domain Eukaryota; kingdom Metazoa; phylum Chordata; class Mammalia; order Rodentia; family Muridae; genus Montemys; species Montemys delectorum. The sequence goes on from JADRCD010183728.1 coordinate 19,239, forward strand.
TTCTAGGCTTCACACTGACCTCTGGGGTCACCTGGGCCAAACATCGGTTCCCAGCTGAAGGGAGGCATTGTGTACCAGGAAGGGTGCTGCTTGGTCCTCCCCCACCCCATCAAGACTAACACTATTTTGCTCCTCCTTATAATAAACTGTGTGTGTGGTGGAGACTGATTGGCCTTGTCAGGCCAGATAAATAGTTCATTGTACTGATCTCAAAAGCTACGTTTCTTTCCCACCCAAAATCAATGAAAAACAAAAACAAAAACAAAATGCTCCCCCCCCCCAAAACAAAGATCTGAGGCTCAATCTGTTAGGGGTCATTCTCATTCCTCCTAAACTTCTGTCTAAATTTTTCAAGTTTTTGGACTTAAGTTATTGAAGTCCACCCCTCCCCTTTTGTTTCCAGCAAGTTTTGTTCTTAAAACCTTTAGGATGCTTCAGTCTGTCAGTATCTTCATTGCTATGACTGAAAGAGGAACTCTTCCTTAGGGTTTGATATAGTCTGTTTTGATTTGCTAATGTGTGGGATGTTTCCTCAGGTATATGAATCTACCTTGTAATCCCACCTTGGACCCTGTGAGAATTCAGCAGAAAACACAAATTCCCTTCAACTTAGCTAAAGATGGGAGGGCTCTTTTCTTTCTATGAGCCTCTGGTCTTTTGATTCAGGCCTGGAATTGGTTTAATGAGGAAAGAGGTTCTAATCTGGTTCTGACTCCGAACTTGAACCCTGTCACTGGGGCTTGAGCTTGAGGTAGACTTAGCTGACGTTTACCCAGCTGTGTCTAGCTGTTACAGTATTTTGTGATATTCCTCATTTTGTGGCAATTGCAGACAGACCAGTTTTAGGGCCTGACAATCTGGAGTAAGCTTGCCTTCCCCCTGAACAATGGCAGAAGAACTCAGAGTCTAAGGGAGACCCTTCATAACCCTGAGAAAGGGTAGGAGCACGGAGGATGAGTAGTAGGACATGGCTAACATTAGTTGTGACATTTGCAGTTACGAAGGCTGATCTTTGGAGAGACAGGGATGACTCCTTGGGTTTATTGTTTGAGAAGAAGGGAGCTACAACTAGAGTTCAGAGAGAAAGTCAACAATGCCAACTGGCTTGGTAGCCATCAGCTGCCCATTTGAGCCTCTAGAATATTAGCTAGGTGAACCCTGATTCCACCACAGGTCACAGGTAACAGAGCCTTTGGCCCAGATATGACTTCTTATTTTGTAATTTTTTTTTCTTTTGTTAAACCCATATAGAAGGAGGATGGGCCCTCCCAAAATAGAACATGAATAGATAAAGGAAATGTTCTTGTTTTTATTGTTGTTGTTGTTGTTGTAGGTCTTTTCAATGTTAAAAACATGAGTTGAGAAGCAAACTTGGACAAAATGGAAGTTTTAACAGTTACAAGCAAATATGTTCTCAAAGATGAACAGTTGGTTTTGAACATTTGAATGCTCTTTTCTACTTGAATCCAAAACAAAATAAAAATCATTTGGTTTCATCTGCAGAAGGAACTCCTGATCAACTTTCTTCATGTGACTAATTATATATCCGAGCTATAGTCTATACTTTACTGATCTAGGTGAAGAGCAGGCTTCTATGAAGAGCCAGGCAGGGAAGCTGTGTCTTAGCATTCCCCTCATTTCTGCTTGTGATTTTGGACATTGTTCCTTTAAAAAAAAATTTTTTTGATGAACACCAGTGAACACTCTATAGCATGTGATTATTGCATGCCAACTATGCACCCCATCTAGTGCCTGGAGCTTGTACAAAGACTAGAAAACCAGCAGGCAGCCCTGCCTGCAAGCACTTCAGGCTATATGCCACATGGGAAACGTTGAGAAAGCACTGTCCATTCCTTATATCTTTTTAAAGGACAAGGTGGGGGTATATCTCTTATTTACTTTTGTCATTCTTAATGTGAAGCCACTCCGTGGGTTTCTGGTTGGCTTTATGTGTCCTTGTTTCTATTTCCAGTTTATCATGAATTCAGTGTTTGGTAAGTGTCTATTGTATTTTGTGCATTTCTTATTCTTTGCTACTACTACTGTTATTGTTATGCTCTTCTGATACAAAATGTATTTTATAATCATCTTTTTAAGCCGCTCTGCTACTTTGGCATCTGCCTTCTGAAAGATAAACTGCTTTTTACCATCTTTATTTAAAGTTATGCATTTGCACTTTAGTACCCTTTCCGGAGATAAATGCTCAAGGATCTGAGAGTTTTAAAGATGTTATTGGTAACAGGTCTAGTTCTGATGCTGTGAGGTGAGATCATCTGTCTCACATGAGATTCTAGAGAGGATGAAGGGGGAGGGTTGCTCCCTGTACTGATATGTGGATCTGACTTTATAGAACATTGCTCTGTGTTGTGATACATTGAATCCTCCTGACCAATCAGACTCAAAGCCTTCCTTGATGGAAGGACCAATAAATGCTCTGCCTCTGGGGACACACTGTTGCTTTAAAGATCCGCATGGAAGCCTTCAGAGTTCATTTTGCATGTGGATGGGTGGTACTTGCATGCCCTTCACATTAATATGGGTCTCACGTTTGCCACACAGAAGTGCTCTCCATTTGAAACCACTACCTGTAGCTATCCAAAGAATTTAACTAATGTGTAGCCGCCTTCTCCTTGTTGAATCAGCAAGGGTCATTTTGGTCCCTAAACAGATCTGGCCAAGTGACCACCCTCTCCTGTCACTTTTCCTGAAATGGAAATGTATCTTCTTTAAGGCTTCCATATCTTCACCATTTATCTTGGCTGCCTGGGATAATACACCAATGGACCGACTGACCCTTGGACTGCTTCATGAGAATGTCAGGGAGGGGGAGAACACATGCATATGTATGGAGATATGCACATGCTAGCATGGAAAGCACATCATGGCTCAGAGGCTCAATGGCATGGAAAATAGTTTTTGAGACAATGTCTCCTCATGTAACCCAGACTTATCTCAGATTCACTAGCAATTCCCTTGTTTCAGTCAGAATGCTGAATGCTTGGATTCCAAGCACGCACCGCCACCATGCCTGGCTGTGCATCTTGAAGGCCTGGGTTGTTTGTTGAAAATAATCTGTAAACAAAGGATACAACAAATGTCTGGGGATTTAGCTCAGTGGTAGAGTGCTTAATGCTGGTCTCTGTCCTTCCCTTTGGGGGGAAAAAAAAACACAAAGCAAAACCAGACTAACTCATTTGACTTTCTGGTGATCTGTTATTTAAGGTCTATGCAAAACCTTTGGTTTTGATGGTTGAAACGAGGAGGCTTTTTTCCTTTCAAATGTGAATTTCCCTGTGGCTAACTAGATATCTGAAAATATGGCATTTTGTGTCAGCTTCTCCTTGATCGATTTAAAATCCCATGTTGATCTCAACATGAGAGCTAACTTTTATGGACTGACAGGGGAAGAGTTAACAGAAGGCATTAGTGTTGTGTGGAAGGTATTGGTTATCACCAGAGCTGATCTTTCCTAAGGAAAATGAGAAACTGGAAGTGAGGGAGTAGGAAAGAGAGTCAGTTCATAACATGCACACGTGCATATATATCTGTGTATGCATCTGCACTTCTTCTAGAGGCCTCTGTTCTGAGACCTTGTACCTAATAGCCCTGGCCGTATCTCTAGGATGTTTTGAAAGGAGCCTGTGTGAGGTTGATGGTTTAGAATGTGTTATTCTTGCTCATTCATTAGTGAGTAGTCCTGCCAGTCCAGCCTAGGGATACAACTGTGGAAAGGGATAGAAAGCAGCTCTTGGAGGGTTGTAGCTATTGCACATCTGTACTGTACTCTCTCTCTCTCTCTTCTCTCTTCACTCTTCTCTCTCTCTCTCTCTCTCTCTCTCTCTCTCTCTCTCTCTCTCTCTCTCTGTGTGTGTGTGTGTGTGTATGTGTGTGTAAGTCATTGACAAAATTGGTATTTAGAATTGTTTTGCTATTATATATACCCCTTTAATCCCTGTGTCCTGTCTCCAAGGCATTAATACTACATGGAATAACAAGTATCCCACCACACTCATACTGTATTTCCAACCAAGTCAGTTCTTAAAGGACACTTGATGTGGGTTTGAAGTAGTGGCACCACCTGGTGGCTTTCTGAGGAAACTTCTCCTCTTGCTTACCTTTGAGGCTGCCTTTGGCTCCCCAGACCCTGTGTTCTCATTTCATCCATCTTAGACCCACAGCTTCTCATTGTAGGCAAAGATTTCCTTCAGCCCTCTGCTTTCTTGTCTAAGATTTGCTAATTGTACTCAGAATCTGTTTCATGATCTGAACCTAAAACTTAAGGGTTCTCTGGAAAGTCAGCTGTGTTGGATAGTGTTTTGCTGGGGCAAACATGTGAAGGAGTGTAGTCCTGAAGTGGATACAGGTGAAAGGCTAAGGCAGATTCATGAAGGAATGTTTCACTGAAGCAGAACACCATCCAACACAACTTACTTTCCAGAGAACCTTTAAGTTTTAGGTTCAGATCATCTTGTTCTACCTGTGATTCCTCCAGTAACTAGGATTTTTCTTCAGTTAAGAATTATATATAGCCAGAATCTCAGATTCTCAGCACTTGGGAGGTAGAGGTAGGCGATCTCTCTCTCTCTCTCTCTCTCTCTCTCTCTCTCTCTCTCTCTCTCTCTCTCTCTCTCTCACTGTGTGTGTGTGTGTGTGTGTGTATGTGTGTCCTAGTCAGGATTCTTAATAAATTCTGTTGGTTTTTATGTTTTGGAACAAGATCTCACAATGTATTCCAAGCTGGCCTGGAATTTACTGTGCATTCCAGGGTGGCTTCAAACTTATGACAATCCTCTTCCCTCAGCCTCCTGAGTGCAAGCATTACAGGCATGAGCTATCCAACCCAGCTCTTTTTGATAACTATTACAAAACAGAGACACCTATAGGCATGAGTTTAGATGCAGATATTAATTTAGACAAAGCAAAGCTTCATGCTGAAATTCCTGTAGGTGAGCCAAAGCCTCCTCCTCATGGCTCTGAGTACTCTTAATTACTTCTTCACGTCTTGTTGAACCTGTGTTTCCTCCAAGGAGCAATATTTTTTATTACTCATGTTGTTTTCAGTTGCCAGCAAGCTATGGAAAGGGAAAGGCCAGCTGTCTTTGCTGGCTTCATGTTAGTTTGTAACTTCTGTGTACAGCCTCTTCTTGCCTGGTTCGAATCATCCCTAGTTTGCATGTTAGGGACCATGATTATTTTGATAAGTAAAATTGACTGGTTTTAAATCTGATGATTTTTTTGTTGTTTGGATTTTGTTTATTTGTTTTTGTTTTTGTTGATAAAATTGCTGATGCACCTTATTTCAGCTGTACCTGTGGGTTAGTCTGGGAACTTCATGACCACGTACAACTTAGTTACTGTGGGAAAATTCATTTAGAGTTACCAACCCTCTGCAGAAAGCACAGCAGACATCTAAGTTCCTGTTTGATTTTTCATACTTCTGGCAATGAAGCCTTAACTTGGGAAAGTCATTAGAGAGTGTCAGCTCCTCTGCAACAAGAGTGAACTTCAGCTGTACCCGGCAACATAGACTCTGGCATAATCCAATCAGAACATCATGCTCTGCAGGCAGGACTGCCTTGCATTATATTGTAAACATTACTTTGTCCAAATAAGCAGTGTTAGGGCTGGAAGCATGGCTCAGTCAGTGAAGTGCATGAGGACCAGAGCACCCATGGTGGTCAATACCTATAATTCCAGTGCTAGAGGCAGAAGGATTTCAGGGGCTCAATGGCCAGTCAGTCTACATAAATCAGTGAGCTTCGGGGTCAGTGAAAGATGCTGCGTCAAAAAAGCAAGATGGAGCTGAGTATGGTTACACCTGCCTTTAACCCTAGCACTTCTGAGGCAGAAGCAGACGAGTTTGTATTAGTTTGAGGCTCATGTGATCCATATAGTGAATTCCAGGCCTGCCAGGGATGCATAATAAGACCCTGTTTCAACCAACCAACCAACCAACCAACCAACCAACCAACCAAGCAACCAACCAAGGTGGACTAGTGATAGAGGATAATCCTTTATGTTGACCTCTAGTCTCCATATACATGGGTACTGTCTATGCACTGCACGTGTGCATGCCCACACAAGCACAGAGCATCTGTATTGTAAAATGTAGTACTGTTGTGTGTTTCTATGTGGTAGGAAGGCAACCTTGTACCAAGTATGGCATATTCAGACAGAAACCAGGCTAACATTTCCAATGTGTGTTGTGGAGAGTTCCAACCCTAGGAAATGCTTCACACAAGAGGCATGAGATGAGACAGATTCCCAGTGAGGGGGAGGAAATTACCTGTCTGATGGTATTGTCAGCTGTACTGCTGACACCCTCTTAGGGACTGACAAACACATTAACACATTTCGTCCTCCCTGATGCCCTATGGTATCTATGACTGGTTCACTCTAGCTAGCACTCCCCTGTGAGATGTGCTAGGCTTCCACATAACTCTTCGTAAGGGCATAGAGTTTGCTAATCATCTCTAAACCAAGACCCGGGGGATTTTAAATCAGAGTGGAAAGGAGAGAAGTGGCTGACAGCACTTCTAACGCTAGTGGCCATGAAACTGGAGTTAGATGTCATTTGGAGAGGCCAGTCTTTGAATCTGAAGCGAAGAGCTCAGTGTTCACGTTTTTGCAAGTGCCAAGCAGAAAGGAATCTCTCCCTAGTCCCTCAGTAATTTGTTGGGTCATGTGTGCTGCCATTACTGTTGCCATCAGAAAGAGTAAGAGAGCAGTCTGCAGCTTCCCCTGTGTGATCCTGTGCATAAGAAGGAACATGTGTGTGGGTGGAGTGGGATGAGACTGGCTGGCATGCAACCCATGTAAAGCAGCTTGGTATAGTGGCATGAATTTCTAATGCCAGCCCTGGGAAAACAGGAAGGTAGAACCCTGGGGTTTGTTGGCCAGCCAGCCTAGCCTACATAAAAAGTTCCTGGTCAGTGAGCATTCCAGGCCTGTTTTAAAAACAAGGTAGCTGGTACCAAGGAATATATATGCTTATGATTATCCTCTGGTCTCCATATACTTGAACTCCACATGAACTCAAACAAACATATGCATATATACACACATACACATATACACACTCACAAAGACACACACACAGAGACAGAGAGACAGAGAGAGACAGAGAGAGACAGAGGGAATGAGAATATGAATGGGTATTAGTTAGGGAGAGGCCATGAAATCAGGTAGACTCACTCAGTAGATATAGTAGGAGTAACTACTAAACGTGATAAATTGCTCGTAAGACCTTCAGCTTGTTGGGAAGACATTAGAGATTTGTGGAAAATAGTAATAGACTGTTGTCTACAAAGTAGCCAACAATGATCAGATGCACATCGAGTTCTCTTTAGGATGGACCAGATGCTAGGCTGTGGAAGAAATCTCAGTAAACTTGAAAAAAATTCACATCATACCAAGCATGTTGTCTGACCACAATAGAATTAAGTTGTAAATTAACAACAGAAGAAAATTGGGAAAATTCGCAAATCTATGAAAATTAAACAGCATATTTCTGAATAACCCATGAGTCAAAGAATTAACAAATTTCAAAATACTTTAAAATGAATGAAACAAAAATAAGATAAAAGTGAATTTCCTGAAGATTAGCATTGTTAATATCTATATTTAAGAAGGAATCTTGAATAAGTAACCTAGCTTTTTACTTTAAAGAACGTGGAAGGCCAGGCATGGTGGTGCCTGCCTTTGTTCCCAACACTTGGGAGGCAGAGGCTTGAGGATCTCTGTGAATTCAAAGCTAGACTGGTCTACAGAGTGAGTTCCAGGACAGCCAGGTATATAAAGAAACCCTGTCTCAAAAAAACAAAAACAAAAACAAACCAGTAGGGAGAGAAAATTAAAATGAACAGGCAGAAAGATGAACAAAGACTATAGTGGAAAGAAATGAAATAGAGAGTAGAAAAACAACATAGAAATTAATCATACAGAGGTTGGTTCTTAGCTGGATGTGGTGCCTCATAGCTGTAATCTTTGCACTTAGTAGGTAGAGTCAGGCAGATCAGGAATTCAGGTTATCCTGGGCTACATAGAGAATTTGAGTTTCAGGCCACCTGGGCTATATAAGATCTTGTCTCAAACAAAATAAAACAGAACAAAACCTACAGTAAGAGGAAGTTCTGTGAACTAGTTGACACAATTGATGAATGTTTAATTATAGTGATCTAGAAAGAAGTTCTAAATCCCCACATGAGAAATTAAAGAGGACATACCTGTCAATCTTAAGAGACATTAAAAGGATTGTAAGGGACTATTATCAACAACTGGTACATTATTGATGGAATTTTAAAGTGGAATAACCAGTTTGGAAAAATAGTATGGATCACAATGATCCTGCCCTTGCCTCCTGAGTGCAGTTTAATTTGCATAGATTTCAAACTTCTAACTTCTATGTAATCCAGACATTGATGCCCAGGCAAAATGAGAAGATACATATTCATATACACATACATACATACATACATACATACATACATACATTGTACTTGATTATTCCTAGCAGCATTATTCATAATTATCCCCAAGGAGAAACAACATAGATGTTCAGCAGCTGATGCATAAATGAATGAACAAACTTTGGTACTAAAACATGGATGAACCTCCAAAAGTTGATGCCGAGTGAAGGAAACCACACACACATACAACATCACACATTATTTGATTCTGTTTATATGAACTGCCCAGAATAAACAGATTCCTAGAGACAGAAAGTTGATTAATATCAGCCTAGACCCTGGGAATGAGAATGAGGACACCTGCTAATGAACATGAGGTTTCATTTGGGGATGATGGAAATGTTCCAAAATTAGATTGTTGGGTTGGCTCTATCATTCTGTGAATATATAAAGCCCATTTAATTATATACTTGAAAAGGGTGAATTTTATGTTACATAAATTATATCTCGATGAAGCTGTTAAAAATGGAAATCAGCACATGAAGCGGTGTTACAGTGCAGCTCCATGGTGGTGCCTGGCTGTCTATGTCTAGCTGCCTGTTTTCTTTTCTGGGCTGCTATGTCCCATCCCCCAGCTGAGGGCTGTGATATGCCATTTCTTTTATTTAAGTCTTTAAAATAATATATTTCTCAATGAGGCTATATATATATATATATATATATATATATATATATTATTCAATCAGTTTCCTAGGAGATAGTGAGTCTAGGAGATCAAAATGACACTGTTTTGCTAGAGATGACCTAAATATTAGATAATCGATTCGAGAAGGGCAGAGAACTGACTGTGGCCTCCTATTGTTCATTTCTTGAGGAAAAAAAATGAGATTGCCTGTAAATCAAAAGCCAAACCTCTTATAGTCTACATTCTGTGCTTCCTGGAGAGAGTCTGTGTCGGAAAGGCAAGAATCCCATTTACGTTTCCAATTTTTTCTTGCCATTGTCCCTAACTCTGCACTATTTGTGCTCATAAGTCTTTATCTGCAGCACTGATGATTTCTTTAGGAAAGATGCTTAGATGTGGAATTACCAGACAAAACCATGCATTCATTATATAGAACTTTGATCCATTATTATCGAATTCTTTTCCTGATGCATATAATTATTCTAAACCCCAACCAGCAGTGGGGGATGCTTTGTAAAGCTTTAAGCTTATATTTCTTTGATTGGTAGAGTGTTTGAATGTTTTTGTTTCTGTCATTAATTAGTAGTCTTTGCTGTTTATATAGAGATCTTTCTAGTTTTCTTTTTTAATATCACATTCTCATTCATGACCCATTTTGCTTCCTAGTTTGATCACTTTTCAGTTTTTTCTATTGATTTTATAGGAACAGCACATTTCTATAGATTTAATCTATAGAAACATACTTCTCATATAGAGAAGTATATTTAATGCTTTTATAGTTCCTCTAAGTAAGTTCCCAGCTATTTTTCATAGTAGTTTAGATTTTTATTTCAAATTTTATCTGCATAGAAATTTCAATATATGGGACCAGTATACAAGTCGATTGTTAATTTGGAACAGGCACTTTTTCAGGATCATTTAGAGAACAGCTTTTCCCTATGAGTTTTTGTTACTTCATATATCATATACTGCTATTTCCTTGGACCTTCAGCTTAATGCCATTAACTTGTCTCAACATTCTTGCATCATATCCTTAATTATGAGGCTTTATAATACATCTCAGTATATAGTGTAGCACAGTTTTGTCTTTTCTGTTATCACTCTTCATTTGGAAAGACTTTGATCTTGAGCTAGGAAAATGGCTTGTCAGTAACGTGGGGGCCTGAGTTTGATTCTCAGAACCCAAGATTTAAAAACAATCCACATGTGGTTACATGCACTTGTAATCCTACTGTTGGGGAGGCAGAATAGGTAGATCCCCCTGGACTCTCTGGTCTAGCCTGGTTTGTACATTCTAGGCTGTTGAGAGCCCTTTCCTGAAAAATACAAGGTTGATCTCTGGCTTCCATATGTACACATGTACATGTATGCCCCCCCCACATACATAGGAACACACACATATACACACACACACCAATAAAGTTTTACTATTTCTATTTGTTTGTGATAAATTCGTGTCATCAAGTTAAAAAAATTCATTAGAATTTTTATTTCAATCTTATTAAAATTAGTGGGCAATATTGAAAGAATTGGTATTTTCCCAAGTATTTTGCTGATGAGTTTCTTATTAGCGTAAAATTATCTTTAGATACAAGTATATACATGGAATCCTTCTCTCCCCTACTTTTCTTTTTAAACATTATGGTAAATTAATCCTTGCAAACAAAAACATATACACCCCAGAATTCTAAACAGTTGATCCTGGCCATCCACGCCAGCCCAGCGCCCGACATTTACTTGTAACTTCTTGCTTCCTTCTGATAGTTTTTCTTTAACAGGTTGTGGACAGTGTTGCCTCTTTAAAAAACGGAATCTCTTTCTACTTAAGTTTTTTTTTCCTATTGTTAATATACAGATTTTAACTTTTGACTGTTTCCCTTGTAATATACCTTTGTGAAGCAAATTTTAGAGTTGAAACTAGTAAGGGTAGAGTTAGGCTATAACAGTTTTAGCTCTCAGAAGGTGGGTCAGTAAAAATTATAAAATACTGGATTTTTTTTTTAATTTTCAAAATAGGATTCCTACGTGTGGTCCTGGCTGTCCTGGCCTTGAACTCACAGAGATGCATCTGCCTCTGCTTCCTGAATGTTTGGATTAAAGACATGACTGCCCAGCAAATGCTGGAATTTTAAACAGAGCATTTTAGAAACAAAAATCTCTCAGTTTGGATAGAACTTTGCAATGTGCATACATCTGCATACACATATACACACGTGCAAATCAATTTCCCATGTGTGTGTTTATGCCCTTTGCATCCCATCTACTATAACCCCATGAGGAGTGTTAAGGGAAATATCATAGTTGGTCCATTTTAAATATACTTTGATCTTAAGCTCCCTGAAGGAGAAAGCTACATTTCCTTCCTCTTGGAGCCATCTTGACCTGTTGAAGGAATTGTGCATTGCAACTAAGATGCATCAAACCTTTAGGGAAAAGTTAACAAAAGCAAAAATATCAGAGGATCAGCAGTCTTATTAAGTTATCTCTGTAGAAAAGAGGAAGCTGTTAAAGCAATTATTGGCTATTGAGAGAGGTGGAGTCAGTCTCTTTCAGGAGCGGGCCCTCTGGTAGGTTATTCTATCTCAGTGATCAGCTCTGAACATAGATATAAGAGTAACACTAAATGAACTCATCAGGTTGTGTGTGTGTATACATATGTATGCATTTCTATGTATGTCTGCATGTGTATATGAATATGTGTGTATGTGTAACAACTTAAGAAGGAGAAGGTGTGAAATTTGAGAGTGAATGGGGAGCATGGGAGGGTTTGGAGGGAAGAAGTGATGTAAATGCAGTATTCATATATGAATTCTTTAAAAAGTAATTTTTAAAAAATTTAAAAAGAAGCTGTTAAAATTCTGCCATTCAGAAAACTGATCTTTGGTCCCTGAGTGCTGAGGGAGAGGAGAGACTCAGTAAGCAGATGGCTGGTGAAGTGGATCATGAGGCTAAGGAGCGGACCTAGTTCCTGGCCTGATAATGATGGTGGATTAAATAGAGTGTGCAAAGGCAAATGCAGTTGCACAGGAGACAGTCTGAACTGGAAGTCACATCACTGGAGTCATGTGATGGCTATTGGAGCTGATAATATGGTAAATGTTTGGAGAGGAAACAGCAGAATTGTTCACATTTACTTATTATACCTCAAGATACTAGTGGGAGAATGTGTGCAGGGCAAGGAAAGGCTTTAACTTCATGTCATTATTTTGTTGTTATCATTATTATTTTGTGTATGTGTATGTATGGTATATATCAATATGGTGGGTGTGTACATATATGCATACTGGTGTGCACGTTGTAGAGGCCAGAAGTCGACTTTGGAGGTCTTCCTTGATTGCTCCCCATCTTATTTTTTGAGATAGGCTCCCAAAGAACCCGAGACTTGTCAGTTTGGCTCAGTTGGCTGGCCAATGTGCCACCTGGTCTGCCTCTCTCCATTTCTACAGGGCTGGGGCTACAGACAGTTCTACTGACCCTAGCTTTTACATAGCTGGTCTGGGCTCAGGTCCCCATATGTGTGTGGTAGGCTCCTTAACAGCTGAGCCATCTTCCCAGGTCCATGTTATCATTTCTTTTATTGGATATTTCCTTTATTTACATTTCAAATGTTATCTCCTTTCCCGGTTTCCCTCCCTCCCAGAAACACCCTGTCACATCCTCCCTCCCGCTGCTTCTATGAGGGTGTTCCTCCACCCACCCACCCACCTACTCCCACCTCCCTGCCTTCCATTCCCCTACACTGGGGCATCTATCAAGCCTTCAGAGGACCAAGGACCTCTCCTCTCATTGGTGTATGGTAAGGCCATCCTCTGCTACATATGTAGCTGGAGCCATGTATACTCCTTTGTTGATGGATTAGTCCCTGGGAGCTCTGGGGGGTCTGGTTGATTGATATTGTTGTTCTTCCTAAGGGGTTGCAAACCCCTTCAACTCCTTCAGTCCCTTCTCTAACTCCTCTATTAGGGATCCTGAGCTCAGTCCAATGGTTGGCTGCTAACATCCACCACTATATTTGTAAGGCTCTGGCAGGGCTTCTCAGGAGATAGCCATATCATACTCCTTTCAGCATGCACTCTGGGTTTGCTAACTGTATATGGGATGAATCCCCAGGTGGGGCAGTCTCTGGGTGGCCTTTCCTTTAGGTTCTATACTTTATCTCCCTCTTTGCTCCTGTGAGCATTTTGTTTTCCTTCTAAGAAGGAGCACCCACACTTTGGTCTTCCTTCTTATTGAGCTTCATGTGATCTGTGAATTATATCCCTGGTTATTTGGAGCTTTTGGGCTAATATCCACTTATCAGTGAGTGCATACCATGTGTTTTCTTTTGCAATTGGGTTACCTCACTCAGAATGATGTTTTCTAGTTCTATCCATTTGCCTAATAATTTCATGAATTCATCATTTTTAATAGCTGAGTTGTGTAATAGCTCCATTGTGTAATGGACATTGTGTAAATGTACCACATTTTCTGTATCCATTCCTCTGTTGAAGGACATCTGTGTTCTTTCCAGCTCTTGGCTGTTATAAATAAGGCTGCTATGAACATAGTAAAACTCAGGTGACAGCAGATGCTGACGAGGTTGTGGAGAAAGAGGAACACTCCTTCATTGCTGGTGGGATTGCAAGCTGGTACAACTACTCTGGAAATCAGTTTGTCGATTCCTCAGAAAATTGGACATAGTATTACCTGAGGACCCAGCTATGCCACTCCTGGACATATACCCAGAAGATGCTCCAACATGTAATAAGGACACATGCTCCACTGTGTCCATGTCATCATTTTAATGTATATTTGATCTTATACCTTCTCCCAGGGTATTCTAAATGAATGTGTATAGTTCATCTACTTTCATAGACAGCTACATGTGTCTGCTGTTTTTGTTGGAATTTATGGGTCAGAGTTAGATATCCCCTTTCTTTCTGAGCTTCTCCCTCTCTAATATTTGATCTGGTGATGTTTGTCATCACTTTTGTCAGGAACAGGGGGGCGTGTTAATTTAATTTTTATTTCTGCAATAAGCACCATAGCCAAAAGCAACTTGGGGAAGAAATGATTTATGTAATCTACACTTCAACATCATAATCCATCACCAAGGGAAGCCAGGACAGGAAGTCAAGTAGGAGTAGAGGTAGAAACCATGGGAGAATGTTGCTCACTGGCTTGCTCTCAATGGTTTGCTTCCTTTTTTTTCTATTAGCTAGGACTACTTGCCCAGGGGTGATAGGGCCCACAGTGGGCTGACCCCTCTTACATCAATCATTAATCAAGAGACTGTCCCACAGATTTGCTTGCAGGCCAGTCTGATAGAGGCACTTCCTCCTGATGGGTTCTCTCTTCCCAGATATGTATAGGATCAGTACAGAGAGGGAAAGTTACAATAGTAAGCAAGAGGAGGTTGGGTGATTAGATCATGTGATTAAGACAGCTCTGGTTGTCAGGAGTCTGGTATTAGGACCACTGAGATATACAGTCAAGTCTAATAATTAGTGTTTTTGCCTGCAGTTGGCTTCTTAAAGTTTTGGGATGTCACAACCTCTGTGGGGAATGATGTCAGGAACCCTGCTCCTCTCCCCATTTCTCTTCCCCTTCTGTCTCTTTTTTTTCTCCCTAGGGATAATTTGGATGGATTCTTGAATAGAATCATTCTTTACAAAGGAAAAAGTATAATTTACAAAACCTTTTTTTTTTTTTTTTTTAAAGCAAAAGGATCACCTTTTATTTCTTTTAATCCAGTTCTGGGGCACATTTTTTTGACAGAGTAAAGCAAACAGATGGCATAGCATACTCTTAATAGTAACATTTTCTTTTAAAATATTGTTCAAGAAAAGAAATGATACCAGTTGTTTTATGCTTGACTTTTAACTTTAAAACAATCTTTGATAACATCACCAGGAGAATAGTGTTTGTTTCTTTTGAATAAATTAGTTTCCTTTGTAATTCGCTCTGACTAAAGCATTGTGATAAAAGGTAAGACATTTGGAATTATATACAGAAAGGGAAAAATTACCCAATTTTCAGGAGTGGCTGACATGCCATGAATAGAGATTAAAAACCATGAAATGTAAGAAATGAAAATGCTGTAATATATATGTTTTATATAAATACACATACCACACATACACATACCACATGCGCACACACCATACAGACCCCCACAACTATGCAGTTGTAACAATTTATATTTCCCTTTTGTCCCTCTTGTCTGGTATCTATGTTCAGGTCACTGTAATATTTGAAAGACTCCTGTAACTTAGTATGTATACTGTTTTGCTATGCATACCATATGGCTTAAATAAAAAAAAAAAGATTCCTTCTTTATGCTTTCTGTCTTGGCAGTATGCCAACCTTCTTTCTCTTCTGTCTTACTCTATTTCCTTCTCCTTAACTCATTCTCTGGGTTCCAGTCCTTTTATATAGTGGGTTCCTTGGGTGTGTATGTATTTGTCCCATTGGCTTTTATTTATATCTGTATAGAGAGCACAGAAATGATCTGGACCATTGAAATCCAGAGATGACCCACTAAACCTTTTTGCAGTATAGCTCTAAGTCTGTTGTTAGAGCAACATAGGATGTTATTTTATATTGGTCTTGTTTCCCACTGATCCTTTCTGGAGAAAATGTTCATAAATTTAAAAACGACTAAACCCAGGCAGCAAGGAGGAAGGGGGGCAAGGATCAGTTGGGTGGTTTATAGGATCAATCTCTCCATCTACATCATCATCAATTATCAACTGTATTGATCCATTCACATTGATGTATGAACTCATTCTGCAAAAAAGCCTAAAAGAAATCGAAAATGGAAAATGATCATTTATTAGAACTGATGAGTGTCAGCTTTGGATTGAAAAAAACAAAAGCACAGAGATCTGAATGCCTTCCCTTTCAGTATTACATGGCCATAGGCCATCAGACCTGGGTGAACCAGCAAGGCTGGGTAACATGACAAATATCTTGTTCTGTTCAGAAGCTCAGGACAAGACTGGAATTTTTGTGAGGCCAGAAATTCATTTATATATTTTACTGTTCTTCATTCATGCTTCTACCTAAGTTTGTTCAGAGATCTTCATGCGTGGACATGAGATATCTGTGCATCTAGTTCTCCATTTTACCAATAGTTATGGATTCTAGTGACATCTTTCTACCTTTTGTTTACTTATCTTAAAAATATTGTGTGTAATGGAGCAGTAGTAGTGCACACCTTTAGTCTCAGCACTCAGGAGGCAGAGGCAGGTAGATCTCTGTGAGTTCAAGACCAGCCTGGTCTACAGAGTATCCAGGACTGCTAGGGATACACAGAGAAATCCTCTCTTGAAAACAAAACAAAACAAAACAAAAATTACATGTGTGTGTGTGTTATGCATATAAGTGCAGGTGCCTACAGAGGTAGAGGATGGGATCAGATTCCTTGGAGCTAGAGTTCCAGGTGGATAAATGGCCTGATATGGGTGCTGTGAACTGAACCTAGGTCCTTTTGTAACTGCTAAGCCACCTAGTCCCTCCTTTCACCTTTGAATGCATATATCAGTTTCTTCATCTTTACAGTTGGTGGTGAAGTTTCTAATAACTTTCAACCTGGTAGCCATTCCTACTTTCTGTTTCTGTCTCCATTGGAGCAGAACCAGCACAGCAGATCATGACTATAGTGCTGTTTAACTGTAGTTCTCAAAACACTTTAACCCGTGTGCCCTCAGTCTGGTCTATTAAGCACTTTGAAATGTTCCAGAGCTTGAGGGTCCCACTCCTCATCTTGCAAACTCTTCTCAGTGTCTACAGGAAGGAACATTAAGATGTCATGCTACCCATGTTTGTTGACTCAATTGTGTGTCTACACGGCCTGTCCGAATCTTTTGGAGAGCGTTGGAGATTTCTGGTTGCTTACTAGGACAGTTTAATTGTGAGTTTTGGCTGAGAAATGAAGTTAAAATGGTGTTTCTGCTTTTTGATAAAGCACCCATTATCATTCACTCCATAGCAGTGGAGGCTTCACCACACACTCTCCACTCTGCTTTATTGTACATGGCTGGGCAGGGAGTGAAATGTGCATCCTATTTGCATTCTACTCTGCACTCCTCAGAAGGCTGTCTCAAGAGGACTTTCACACCATCTCCGTGTTTATTGGGTGTGGGATAACATTATTCATGGGGAATTGGATTGAATTGCTATGTGCCAATCCACTCCCTCAAGCTTGTTAGATGAGAGCTGGGGATGGGTTGGTAAGTAATATGTTTCCTTTAGCATATTTACTATTTCAAACTAAAGCTATACGAGACATATAAGAAAAGAGCAAGAAGGAGCTCAAATAGGCATGCATGTATACATATTCAGAGCAGTATTTGCAGTAGATAAAAGATGTCTGTTCAAGGATGAATAGATAAACAAAATGTGTCTGATATATGCAATTAAATACTATTCAGTCTTTAAAGGGGAGGAGATTCAGACACCTGCTACAGCATGGATGAACTTTGAGGGCATTATGCTAGGTGAAATAAGCCAGCCCCTAAAGACACTCATGAAATGATTCTGTTTATATGAGGTGTCCAGATTAGTCAAAATCATGGAAGTATGAGCTGGAATGGTAATTCCTAGGACCTGGTGTCAGAATGGGAACTTACTGTTTAGTGGATGATTTTGAGTTTCAGTTTTGGAAAATGGAGGTGAAAGACTCACAGATAGATGGTAGTAAAGACACAAGAGTGGGAGTGCACTTAGTATTAAAATGTCTAAAGAAAATGACTAGAATGGTAACCTTATCTAATATATCCTTTACCATGGAATCAATGGTAGCATGAATATTCAGTACCTGTCTACCCACTATCTCCAGCTAAGAAATTTTGTCAATGATTATAATGTCATGTTTCTTATTCGTTATTCTCATACCATTGTGTATGCCATGGGAGGAGGTAAGGATGACGACGGTGAGAGAGTTCTGTGCTACAGGAGATTTCCTAGGTCCTTGTTTGTATTAGGTAGCTAAAGTAAATATACTACTAGTAGAAAATTAGTACCTTTTTTTGAGTCAGGATCTCATGTAGTCTAGGCTTGCCTCAAACTTGGTTTGTAACCAAGGATAACCTTAGATTTCTGATTCTCTTGCATCTGTCTCCCAAGTGCTGGGATTACAGAAGTGCTTCACAATGACTAATTTATGGGGTGCAGGGAATCAAAACTGGGGCTTTGCGCATGCTACACGAGCATTCTTACCATGTCAATAGAGCTATAGTCCTGGTTCTATTAAATTAATGCTTTTTTATGTCTTTTAAAATTAGTGTTTTAAGGAGGTTAGGAGATAGCTTAGTTGATAAAGTGCTTACCATGCAGACATGAGAACTTGAGTTTGTATCCCTAGCCCTTACATAAAAGCCAGGCTCACCAGTCCCAATGGATACATCTACAGAACAACTCCTGGACTGAGGGCTCATGGAATGTTGAGGAAGAGGGAGGCCAAAGGATCACAAGAGCTAAAGGATCAGACAGTATGCTGAAAGACTGTATCTCTTAATAATATTAGAAACTACCCCTAGAGAGTCTCACCAACCTGACTGCCCAAATGTGACTGAACAAAGACAACACCAGTAGACGTATAAAAATGGACAGGGCAAGATCACAAGGCCTCAACCCTACACCAAGAGCTACAGACAAGCAAGATATGCTCAGAGTGGGAGAAATAGTCTTCCCCAGGAAGAGTATACCAATTGGTTATCCAATGCTAAATGGTCAGCCCTGAAAAGATAGACATATAAGTAAAATCATATAGACTGAGCAGGTTATATTTGAGAATATATATGTATATATGTACGCATGTAATAACAGCTAATTTTCATTAGAGGCCATGGGTTTGAAAGAGAGCAAGAAGGGGGGGTCTATAGGAAGATATGAAAGGAGGAAAGGGAAAGGAGAAATGTTCTAATCATACTCTAAAAAAGTATATGGGCAGCACACATTGTAGTTAATGAGTTTAAAGAAAGAACGAGTACATAAAGTTGTGTGAGTGGGGAAGAGGAGGATCTGGGAGAAGCTAAGGGAGGGAATGAAGAAGATCAAAATACATCGAAGGAAATTCTCAAAGAACAAATAAAAAGTAAGAAATAAGGAACTGGGCTCCACTTCTCTGACCTCAGGTGGACTACTCCCTCCTTTCATCTCAGCTGGGGACCCTAGCTCCTAAGCCACTGCTGCTCACATGCAGGGCAGTCTACTGGCCCTCCTCATGTAGACTTCTCTAGAAACCCTGTCACAGACACAGATCAGAGATGAGTTTCCATTGAGTATCCTGTCAAAATGACAAAGCTTGGCCATCACATCCCTTTGGGTCTAGACTCTGGACTGCTGTATGTACTTGCAAAGAAATTTTCTTAGGATCCTATTCTTGAGAATCTAGAATTTAAGAAGTAAGTAGGCGCTGGGCAGCATGGCAAGCTGAAGAGAGCTTTAGACACTGGGTCTGGGCTGTTCCTTGCTGGCGGGGCTGGGGGTAGGGCAGGATGAGGACAGATGTTTGAGAGGGATGTCATGTATAAGCTGATGATTCAGTCTTAGCAATGCTTCTTGTTCTTCCTGTTAAAAATATCAAAAACAAACAAATAAAAATCTCAGTCTCTAATTTAGACCCTTTTTATATCTTATAGATCAGGCAAGCAGATTGTCCCATGGGCCTAATGTGGCAAAATCTGCCCCCCTTTTTAAATAAATAAAGTTCTATTAGACTTGGACCTAGACAGAAGTTGATATAGTATGTACAACTGTTTGCACTACAACAGCAGTTGTGTACCTTGGTCCACAGAGCCTCAAGTAATCTCTGGCCCTTTACAAATCACATTTGCCAACCTCTCTGTTGGAAAAACTCAATTCCTGCCTTCCAGAAAGTTTACTTTTGATATATATATATATACCTGTTGAAGTAAAGACATTTAACTGTTTAAAAATTATTTAAGTGCTGACAAAAATAGTATTGTTGTGGAGATAATTGTACATTTATTTTTGCCCCTTTTATGTTTTTCTCTGTTGTTCCTTTATGTTTTTCTCTGTTGTTCCTTTATACTGTTCCACGAAGGAATCTTCACTGCTTTTCTAGCCTTCTAGATTGACACTTCCTAGATGCATAAATTCTAAATTTACACTCTCCATGACACTTGGTTCCCTCCTTCTGAGGGGTAAAGGTACAGATCAGTTGGGAAAACGGAAAAGTCTGAATGTGCATTACCATTTTCTGAAGCACACTTTTGTGTCTTTCCTGCACTTATAAGGAAACAGGTGTTGTTTAAAGAAAGGGGAAAAGTCTGTTTGCTTTGCTTAGAACCCTTCACTGCTCATGAAAGACAAGAAGACAGCAAAGGAGGTGGGAGAGGGCGGTAGGAAAGCAGAAGGGTAGCCCTGTGGTAGAGGACAGACGCAGGACCCTATTTTAACCCACAGCTAACTGGGGAAGGAAGGGAGCCAGCTGAAGGTGGGGGAGGGAGTGAAGATGGCCTGGGGAAATCCATTCCTTTGTATGTTGATCTAAAAACTTAATGACCCCCCCCCCCCCCGCAAAAGAAACAAACAAAAAACCCCACTTCATTCACAACCAGCCCTTTTCTTTCATCTTCAAGGCTCATTCAGTTGCTTTGATGCCCTCTCTGTTCTTTGTGCTATCACTCTAGGGCCTTGGGGGAAATCTATTTGCAGCCCTAAAGTTCTGCATGGTTTTGTTACTCTGACCAGCACAACCAGATGCTCCATGCAACAGCTTTGGTGCTCTATCATTTAGTCTACACTGTTATTTTCTTTCTCTTTGAGTTTTTATATATTTTTCGATGCATCCTAAATGTTCTTAGGTAGGCCCAGTGTAAAGAATAATCTCCAACCCCTCCCCCCACTCATACTTCATGGGAAACACCTGGTTCTTTATTATCTCTATCAGCTGCTATCTATCTCTGCAGAGTTACATTGATATAAGCTCTAAGAAGCTGTGGGTATCCAGTAAGGAAAAGTGTTAATTGCATATGAGACAGGCTGATTCAGTATACTGTAGCATACACATTGATGATATCCTTTTGTTTTTGTTTAAGAACAGGGTCTTGTTCTGTGTGATCCTCCCTCTTCATCTTACTGTGTGCCAAGAAACATGGCAGTGTTTTGTTTTGTTTTTAGGGACAGATGGGGGAATCCTACTGTTCATTTTTAATTGTAATATTTTTATTAGATTAGATAGAATCTTAAAAGTCTTTTTGTATCAGTCCACTTGGATTTATACCATTTTTAATGCTCTATGTAATATACCTATGATTTAACTAATTGGTCCCCTAATAGGAGGACATTTAGGATGTTTCTGATTTTTCTCTTTTGAATACTTTAGTAGTAAATATTTTACACACATCCATCTATATCTGTGGCGGTTAGTTTTTTGTCAACTTGGTACAAATTATAGTCACTTGAGAGAAAGGAACCTCAATTGAAGAATTGAGGCCATCAGATTGGCCTGTGGGCATGTCTGTGGGATATTTCTTTGACTAATGTTTGATGTAGGAGGACCCAGCCCACCTAGAGGGATGCTACTTTTGGGTCCTGGGGTGTATAAGAAAGCAGGCTGGGCAAGCCAGTAAATGTTGTTCCTCTATGGCTTCTACTTCAGTTCCTGCCTCCAGGTTCCTGTGTTTAGTTTACTTGATGATGGACTCATAGGATGTAATAAACCCCTTTCTCTCCAAATTGCTTTTGGTCAGTGTTTTATCACTGCAACAGAAAACAAAGATATTATTCTAAGTGAGTTATCTAGAATATAACTTCTTAAAAGTGGAATTATAATTTTTAGATTTTTTCCTGAAAAAAGTAGGCCTTTGGTCTCTGCTGAACTTACTGTCTCTAAAACCTTTTACACTCTAGTGATACCATAGAGATAAGGCCTTGGTGGTAGTCAGGCAGTTCCTCTTGCAAATCCTGCTGTAAGTATTGAAATAAACTTTCTTTTCTTTGTTTACTTTTTGGTTGTTTCTTTCTTTCTTTGTTTGGATGATATTTATTCCACTATCTGACAGGAATCAGGGATCTCCATGCTGAGAATGACAATCCTGCTAAGTAGGGCCAAGAGCCACAGGTTTGTGAAGCCCTATAGGTACACAGAAGCCCTGATATCTTTTTGTTCCCAAGGGAGTGGCAGGCATATAGTGCTTTCTAGAACTTCAGTAGATAGGAAAGGGAGTGATGGGTCGGACTGAGTTGCATGGGGGCAGTGGCAATTGTCAGCATGAAAATTAGCTGTTTTAGACTCCTTGGAAGAAGGGAGCATGACCATTGCACTTGGCTTTGACAAAAAGTGCCATATGACAGAGTGATCCCTCATTAGCTACTGACTTGTGTAATAAGAAGACACTTGGCAAGTGGCCTCATGAACACTTGCCCATGAGGCTATTTTAGATCATGATTCATGAGGTCACCTGAAGTGGTTCTTTGGTTGTAGTATGCATCTCCCTGACCTATGAGACATTCCAGCGAACAGATTCCAACTGTTAGGTTTACTCTTTTATTTGATAAAACATTCTTCTTTTGGGTTTCCTTGGAAACCACAATTTTGAAAGCAGGAATTGAAGATTCTTCACTAGTAAAACCTATAGACCCTCTCATAAAGGTGCTGTTTATAAATTAATTGAATCTATAAGTTTGCAAAAGAAACCAGCCACGTCAATTTGGTTTTCTAAATATTACAGAAGCATATGTAATGAATGCTCTTTGTTGATGTGTTAAAAAGTAAGATCCCAGTGTGCCTAAGAAGGGAATCCATGTAAATGAAGTAGAGGTGAGTGTAAATGACATTTCAAGAGAACTGCAGGTGTGGACTGAAAATGTCTATGGTGAATAGGAAAGAAAGAAACATTCACAGGTGCTGCCAGTCTCCATGTAGTGTGTTGCCTTTGTTTATGGGGATAATAAAAAGACTCATTTTAGCTAGAGGATGGTACCATTTTTCTTCCTGTCTAAGTTTATTCATTTATTAGTGCTAAAGATGGTTGTGGACATGCTGTGCAAGTGCCCTTCACTGAGCTGCATTCCAATCCCCTATCCAAATTTCGAATTTCCCTGAATCACTTGTAAGAAAATTCAATTACATTTATTTATGTATGTCCTGGTAGTGTGCTGAGCTAGTACATGTGTGTAGAGGTCAGCAGTTAACTTGAGGGAGTAAGTCCTCTCTGTTCTTCCATCATATATTTCCTGGGATTAGAACTCAGGTCCACCAGCTTGGCAGTAAGCACCTTTACCCACTAAGCCATCTCTTTGGTGACAAGACCCCCTTGTTTCTGTTCAAAGACCCCAATTAAGGACCTCTGTTTATGTGACCCTCTTAGATCCCAAGGAATGGGTTGTGAGGCTTTAAGTCTTTATTGGTTTAAAAAAATTCATTAGCACCTAGGTCTCCCTCACTCTCTGGATCCTACTTCTTTATTTTGATAGGGATTAGAAGGGAATCCATGTTAAAAATGAGCTTTAAAACAAAAGCAAAAACCAAAACCAAAACCAAAAAAAACTAAAAAAAAAAAAAAAAAGCCCCCAAAAACGTTGTCACTACTCGTGGCATAGATCTTCCTTTTCTCCAAGAGATGCGTATGTGGGACTTTCCGTCACCCTCTCAGTCATCTTCCTACCACAGTGCCATTTGTTGGTAGTTTAAAAACTGGGACATTCTCGATTTGATTATATTTTCCTCTCAGCTTCTTTAAGACTCACAAAGAGATATAGATCCCAGAAAATCTCTGGGATTTTTCTAGATGCCTTTCACAATTTTAAAAATGTTCATCTTTTCTGTTGTCTCCTCCTCTGTGCCTCCCTCCTTCTCCTCCTCCTCCTCCTCCTCCTCCTCCTCCTCCTCCTCCTCGTCCTCCTCCTCCTCCTTCTCCATTTTTTTTACCATAAATATTTGGTGTCTGAGAGATACCATTTATCAGCAGCAAAGATTGAAAACACCTTAAAATATGTTAGAGGGCAGAGTATTGGGGAGAAGGGAGAGGTCTTGCTTATGCCCAACAAATAATCTAAATTTGAACCTTTCCTCAGTTTTTCCTTTAAAATTCTGTATTCTCATTTTGCTTGAATGACTCTGCACGGAGCATTTAAAAGTAGATCAAACAGAACTCTATAAATATGTTGAGTTCTTTTGGGCATTTTGCCCAAATCAGCCTTGCTAAAGCAGAGAAGAGCAAAGTGCTTTAATATGTTGGATTTTCTTCCCTGCAAAAATCCAGAATTCTTTTCCCAAAGACTAGCTGCCTAGGCTGAGGAAGCCTTGGTGAAGTAGCCTCTTGAGTGGGAGGTGCACTGAAAGGCTAAAGCCAAGGCCTGAAAGTTGCTCGAGGCAAGCAAAGGAACTGGTGTGCTTAGAGACCTCGCTGATTAGGTTTTCTCAGTATGATGCCTTTATGTCTCTCTGATGGGAAAAAAAACGCTGGTGAAAAGAAAATTGGTTGAGCTGGTATAGGTAATTTAACAAAGCTGCTTTCTACTCAATTTATGAATGTAAAACCAAATGTTACAAAGGATGGAGTCAAGTAAAAGGAAGCCCTCCTGTAAAGTAGGTCTCTGCCTATCACACCCATGTTGTACACAAGGAAACTGATGTCAAAAGCCTGCAGTAGTTGCACCTGGGAACCCTTTGGCTCTGTGTATCTTCTGTCTTTTGAGCTGCAGGTGTGTTTGACATGACCATGATGCTTCCAGCGTGAACTATATATCTATGAGCAGGAAAATCACAGCTCATATTGTCCTTTCACAGTCTTTTACATACCATTTTTATAAGATAGTTGAGGTGGAAGATGTTTCATAAGTTCTCCATCTCCATGACACCAGAATTATAGATGTGTTTTTAAAAAAGATTTATTTTATTTATTTTATGTGTATGAGTACACTGTAGCTGTACAGATGGCTGTGAGCTATCATGTGTGTGGCTGCTGGGAATTGAACTCAGGACCTCTCCTGCTCTGCTTGCTCTAGCCCCACTTGCTTAGATGTGGTTTTTAAACATCAGAGTGTAGCATGGTGTAGTCTGTAGTCCCTAGAATGGACAGCCAGAAGGATCAGGAGTTCAAGATCACCTTTAACTGCATAGCAAGTTCCAGAACAGAAGGACTGGGCTGTGTCAAACCCTGCCTTAAAAGCAAATAAACATTAAAAAATTATTTAAACAAACAAAACCCAGGACATATCAGGCAAAATTGTTTATTGCAGAAAGTTAGTTCAAGGAGATTGTTCCTTTCTATATTCTTCTAGCAACTCAGTTTTTTTTCTGCCAATTGTTTTTTAGGATATGCCTCATGTAGCCTAGGTTAGCCTTGAACTTGAGATATAGTGAAAGAAGACCTTAAATTCCTATCTTCCTGCTTCCACATTCTGAGTGCTAGGATTACAGATGTGTACTACCACACCCATTTTTACGTGATGATGGGGCTTGAACCAAGGGCTTCATGCATGGTAGGCAAGCACTGTACCAACTAAGTTATATCCACAGTGCCTAATCAGCCAGCTTTAAAACTATTTCCAGTGGTATTCTTAAACAGGGTATCCCAATCTGTAATTTCTAGGGCTGAGGAGGGACTAGACCCTCGAGTTGTATTCTTCCTCTTTTTCTATATACACAGCACCTGGGCCCACATACTGAGTTATGAGTGGGTATTTGTGAAGAAGTAGAATCATCATAGCCATAATAAGACATATGTGGGAGTTTGGTAAATGAGTCAAATTTATTGAAAAAGGTGAGCACAAAAAAGCCAAGAGGTGTCATGGAAAGGGTGCAGACAAACTGATGACAAACTGATGCTTTCAAATAAGGAAAATACAATGGAGCAAGAACAAAGCAGAGGTGGTTTGAGAAACACAGAAAAGTGTGCTCATGTTGTGTTCAAGTTTTTTCTCTTTTTCTCTTTGCCTCCCATTCTGTCTTAGGATTTCCATTGCTGTAAAGAGACACCATGACCATGGCAACCCTTTTAAGGGAAAGTATTTAATTGGGGCTGGCTTACAGTTTCCGGAAGGTTTAGTCTGTTATCATCCTGGCAGCACACAGGCAGAGAAGGTGCTGGAGAAGTAGCTGAAAATTCTATGCCAGGATCCACAGGGCACAGGAAGAGACACTGGGCCTGGCTGGAGCATTTGAAACCTCAAAGGACCCCCTCTGGTGACACACTTCCTCCAGCAAGACAACACCTCCTAATCCTTCTCAAGTAATGCCACTTCCAGATGATAAGCATTCATATAAATATGCCTATGGGGGCCCATTCCTATTTAAATCACCACAACTTTCCTTTCTCTTTTCCCGCTCCTTCTCTCTCTTCCCTGTCCGTCCATCTCCCTTTTCCTTCCTTCTCTTCCCCTTCTTTGTCTCCCTTCTCTCTCCCTACCCCCTCTCCCTGTCCCCCTCCCTCTCTCCCCTCTCTCTTTCTCCTTTTCTCTCTCTTCCCTCCTCTTTTTCTTCTCTCCTCCACCTCCCCTTCCTCCTCTCTCTTCCCCCTTTTTCTCCCCCTCCTCCCTCTCCTCCATGCCCCTCTCCCATCTCTGTTATTATGAAAACATGAGTGAAGCAGGCTCAGAAGACAGACAGGGATTCCCCTTGTCCTCTACAGGGAGGGCCTGGCCAAGTAGATGGAGAGGAATCAGATCAAGGAAAACAATTTTGGATTGGCCCTAATGGAATCTCGTTGTCTCCTTAGGACACTAACATCAGCATGATTGGAATACTGACTAGTATGCGCTATAGATGTAGAGCTCTTTGAGCTCATGTCTCCTGTTTTCTTAATGGGTTTCTTGTCATAGGGTGGCCAGTACCCCCTTGTCATTCAGTCCATGAACTAAATGCATCTTTTTGTCTGATTCAATTAGTACTTATTTACTTGTGAAATAGGAACTTGCCATTAATGTAATTTAAGCATGTTCAGCATGTTAAGCATCTATGAAGATGAGCTTCACAGAACAAGGTAATTATTTTAGCAGCTAACTGATGTTATTTGAAATGAAACCTATTTCAGCATATTACATGTTCTTTGTAAAATCAAATTGATATGCAAACACACTTAAATGAATCTTTATGCCCCACTCCCAACTGTTATTATTACTCGCTTACGCAAACTTGTCTGTATACATGCATTCTTTTTTTCCATTAATTTATTTATTCACTTTACAACCCTCTCACTGCCCCCTCCCCAGTCACCCTTTCCCAGGATTTCCCTTCTCCCCTTCTCCTCTGAGTGGGTAGGATCACCCCTGGGCATACCCCCATCCTGACATATGAAGTCTCTGAGAGGCTAGGTGTATCCTTTCCCACTGAGGCCAGACAAGGCAGCTGAGCTAGAAGAACATATCCCACACATAGGCAACAGCTCTTGATATAGCCTCCCACTTCAGTTGTTCAGGACCCACAGGAAGGCCAAGCTACACATCTGCTACATATGTGCAGGAGGCCTAGGTCCAGCCCATGCATGTTCTTTGGTTAGTAGTTCAGTCTCTGGGAGCCCCCAAGGGTCTAGATTACTTGACTCTGTTGGTCTAGATTACTTGACTCTGTTGGTCTTCCTGTGGGGTTTCTAACGTCTTTGGGGCCACAATCCTTCCTCCTATTCAATAAGAGTCCCCAAGCTTCATCCACTGTTTGTCTGTGGGTCTTTGTATATGTATTCTTTCACTCATGGGATTGTATTAGGTCCTCACAGATTGATGACTGAATGGATTAATTTACCTGTCAATATACATTTGTTGAGTTCATATTCCATGTTATAAGCTGGGTGATCAGGCTAAGTAAGATAATATGTATCCACATGATATTTGGTCTTTTGATAGTAATGGACACATTTTCATATCATTATTCATGGAATGCTTTGTATTTAATTACTAAATGTGTCATGATTTATTCAGGCCCTCCCCTCCTAGTGGGCATTTAGGATGCTTTACATGTAGATCTCTGAGCTATTAGAAACGTTGCTGCCCCAAACCTTCCTAAACATGTGTTCTGGCTATCTAAAATAAATATTTTCTGTCTTTTGGAGTACCTATGTGTGATTTCTTGTTGATAAAAATCTCCGTTCTACTGTTTAGTATGAATAATTGTAAGTGGACTGTAAATTTGTAAGAGAAAACAGAAATAGATTATTATATAAGTTTGCGGAGGCTTTGTGCTACATGCTGGTGGAGAATGAGTGACCTCTCACATAATGGCAACACTCCAATGTATGCCCTGTTTCTGCCCCCATAGTGTCAACAATTCAAGATGCCACTTACATTTTTTCCTTTTCTTTTTAAAGAGGATGTTACTAAGCAGCCTTGGCTGGCTTAGAAATAACAGTGTAGACCAAGCTGACCTTTAGCTTGCAGCACCCCTGTCCCTGTCTCCAGACTGCTAGGATTAGAGGTATGTGCTGCTGTGTTCAGTGATGCCATTGTGTTTTACACAGACATATAGTAGGTTCCCTGTTTAGCACCACAGTGAAGCATTATCTCTCCTTTTCTCCACCATTCCTGTCCTTATAGTGCTTCTTAGACTGTCTGGGAATTTGCCGTCACAAAACTATGACCCATAGGTAATATGCATTGTAAGTATTCATTAGTTGATTGATCATTTGTCACACACACTCTGGACTATATGCTGGGCATCAAGGATAAGTAAGAAGGGGTCATTGGCTCCAAAGGAGGCAGCAAATTTCATCAACTGGTGAGGGTACTATGGATATCTAAATGCCTGATTGTATTAGCCTTTCTTACCTGGTATAGTATTTCTTCCACTATATTTTAATGCTTTAAGTCTGTACTTCCCTTCTCTTGGGCCATTCAAATGATTTAGGGCTATCTCTTCAAAGCATTTCCCACATCTCTGATACTAGCTACCTTCTTCTAAATTGTTTTCCTTATCACCTCGTATTCCATGCTTCCCTATCCAGGGATTTTTCTCTAAACTCTCATGGTCCAAAAATGAAATCCTTATACTTGACACCTAGAGTGCCCCACCAAGAATCTGACTTATTCTTCCTTCTTAAGTGTATCTTGGATTAAAACCTAACTCACATGCCTTAGATAAGTTAAATAGTCTTTCACTGCTTGTCCCCAAAGGTGTGGTCAACACCTAGAGCTTCATAGGATTGGTATGAGGAATTGAGGGAAGGCACTTAGGCCTTGAGGGGTAATACATCACATAGGAGATGTTAGATTCTCGTTTCCTTCATAGCCAGCTCGGTAAAGTTGGTTTTCCTTATATAATGATTGGCTCTGTCTGTCTCCCTTATTACCTTCTAAAGCTCAAAGGCCCTAAGAGATGAAGGCTTTTACATTTTTCTCTCGGGACAAAGTGAGGGCTAGTATAGCTTTCACTGTTTTCTTCACAACTATTGTCTTTGAAGTAGCAGGCAAATGGATTTCCTGGTTTCTGCCATACAAAGCTGTTGACTGTTTATACCCCTTAGAGAACAAAGCAGGCTCATCTCTGGGGACTACAAGGTACTGGCAGTGCTGATTACACACTCCATAGTTCCCTTGCAACAGTCCAGTTGCAGCCAAGAGGGCTTTACAAAGAAAGACCTAGGTAGTCCCTTTTGTTCTGGAGTCTGCTTGCCTTCTAAAGTGCCTTTCTCTTACTCTGGGATACACCACATTCAAACAATCTGATAAGTGGCAGGATTTCTAGTAGAGGGCATGATGCTGAGTCCACACCTTTTCCCTTTCATATTCACTTGATGTCCAAAGTGCCATGTTTAGTTTATATTGCTTTTCCACCCTGTGATAAGACGTCTGCCTTCTTATATAGAAGCTTCCAGTTTAAGGGTGGCTTCTTCAAGGATCCTACATGCTGCTCATTAATTTGGGGAGTTATTGGAACCCCCACTTCTCAGGTTATCAGCTAGTATCTGATAATGCTTCATGCCAAATAATTTTTCTTCATCCTCTTGTTCCCAGGAGTACATCTTCAGAGCTCAGAACTACTTAGTATAACTGTACCAAAGGCCCGTGAAATAAAACCACCATGGCAGGGTTTACCTGGGTTATATGTTAGGATAATACTGTCGGGTATTTAGTCATATGACCTCTCTTCCTTGTTGGAGAAGATGCTCAACATAGCACCACAGTAACATAGTAATAATGGAAAAGTCCCATTTGGCCTGATGTTCTTTGAACAATACATCTGTTTAGATGTATGTCCACATTGGCTGCATGTTAGTGTCACCCAGGGAGCGTTCAAAAATTCAGATGCCCAGACTACATTTTAGACAACTGGTATCTGAATTGCAGGAGGTGGGGTCCCAACATTTGATATTTTTCTCTTTTTCCTCCTCAAAAACTTGTTCATACAAACTTCAAATGACAGAAAAGCTAACAACATTGATACACTCACCTAGATAATCCAATTGTTACCCAATTTTGCTTTTTCTTAAATAAGTTACAAACATCAGGTCATTGTCCCTAAATACTTCAGCATAATTTGTGAAAAGTCAAAGGCATTGTGCTGTATAACTGTAATAGAATTAATATGCTCAGAAAAAGTAACATTAATGTAAAATAATTATTTAGAATTAACCCAGACTCAGTTTTCCCCAATACTCCCCATAATGCTAATCTTTAAAAGCATCAAGAACCAAATTATGGACCACGCATATATCATGTCTTTTAAAAGTTTACATATAATGTTTATGTATATTTATGGGATACCCCGGGTTTTTTTTAGTCTTTATTCTGTTTTATTTTAAAATGGACTTTTCCCCCTCACATAATATATTCTGATAATGGTTTTCCCTCTATTATTCCCAGTTCCTCCCCATCTCTCTTCTCATCTGTATCCTCACCCTTCCTGTCTCACATGAGAAAACAAACAGGTATCTAAGGGATAATAATACTATAAAACAAAAACAAAAAAATTGGAATAGAGCACAACACCAAACAAGAAAAAGAGCCAAAGAAAATTTACATATCACATATATACACATGTTCTCTCTATCTCTCTAACACACACTTAGAGAAAGAAAGAAAGAAAGAGAGAGAGAGAGATTTGTACATACAAGAATCCCATTTGTGGGAAATCAGATTTGTTTTTTATTTTGTGTTTTGAGAGTAGTTTCTTACCCGTCAGAGATATTTTGTGACAGACTTTAATAAAAGGAAAAAATCAGGACAATTTTTGTTGACTGTAGTTCCTTACTTTGGTTTCCTGATGGCTAGATTGAAGCCAATGTTTATGCACAATGTTCTGTAGTTGCAGCTGGTCAGGAGTCATGTCAGCTTGCTTCTTGATTGGTGAAGCAATCAATCAAGAGGATCTTTTTGTTGTTGTTGTTGTTGTTTTATTTTGTTTGTGTTTTTGTTTTGTAATTAAAGGTAATTTGAGGGAGGTACCTGAATGTTCTGTAAATATCCCAGTCACCCAGTGGTTTCAGGAGACATTGATTTAAGAATTCTCTGATATCTACAAAATGGAAATCATGTGTGTTTACATTGCTTTATGTTATTAGTCAATATTCTTTTGTTACAGAAAGAGCTTTTGCTTCTTATTCCTTAACTCTCTAGTCTTATCTACCTGCCTATCTAGCTTGCTACCTGTTGGAACAAGTCAGACAAATTGTAATACACTCCTTAGTACATGATCTCCTGGTCCCTTGGGTGCCACAGGAAGGCCTACAAAGCTGATGCTTGCGGTCTTTCATAAATTTTGATGCATCTGGTGTTTTCTTTTTGCCAGCACTGAATGAAAACATTTTCTGTGGAGATCTAGTTCCTTGGGGTTTCCTGAAAGGTCCCAAAGAGATGGTAATGTGTAGCCAGGACTGAGAATCAATGGGTTCACATCCTCCAAGGACTGATTGCCTGTTCCTGTGAGGTGTTTTTCTATTATCTATAATTTGTGCTACTGAGTTGTTACCTCCGGTTTAGATTTTTTGTGAGCATTATCATGTGGAGAAACAGCAAGTTTCTGACCCTACCACCGAACTCAATAGGTCTGCCCTGTACATTAAGATCCTGGTACATATGGTTCCCGGAAAAATCTAGGAAAAATGCCTGAAGTAACCCTGGAAATGGGAAATTGGGAACTTCTAATTTTTCTCTTTGACTTTACTTTAGCAATACTTCCTCTTTTATAATTTGGTTACTAAGTAGCTCTCTATGTCTTTCTGTCTCTTTCTGTCTCTGTCTGTCTCTCTCTGTGTCTCTGTCTCTCTGTCTCTCTGTCTCTGTGTGTGTGTCTCTGTTTCTCTCTCTGTGTCTCTCTCTCTGTCTCTCTCTCTCTCTCTGGTATTACAGGCATGTGTTAATGTATCACACCAAGGCTGTTTGCATGCTAAGCAAGCACACTAATAACATAACTATATCCTCAGTACCCAAATATCAAATAATTTAAGCCTTTATAGTTTCCTGCTGTTGAGAAAGACATGGACTCTCAAAAAGTAGATTTTGTGAGTGTCAGATATTGTCAGTTGACCCAAAGATTTTCTGCTCATGATGTTATTTGTTATATTTTTGTGGCCAGTGAATAGATTTGTTCTAGTGAAACTTTCACATGCCACAATACTAGAGGATGAAAGGTCTAAGACATCAGCGTGTGCCTTATTCTGGGACTGGAGTCATGGTATGGTTTCTAATTTCAGCAACTTCAATATTAGAGAAGGGGAATATATTGTAATGTCTCCCAATATAACTGGTGCATTTCTTATATGTGGGGGTCCTATAGGCCAGTTCCTAGGAGCTGCTGAAAAGTTTTGTAATTTGGGTCTTTTCACTTTCTGGTTTTAACTCTTAGCCATGTACTATGCTAGCTCATCCTGTTGTTGTTGTTGTTGTTGTTGTTATTAATTATTTTGGAGTATGTAGTGTATGTGAGGGTGTGTGTGTGTGGGGATATGTGTAGCTTTATAGAGTCAGTTTCCCCTTCTACCTTTATGTAGATTCTAAGGATCAAAATACTTTTACCCACTGGACCATTTCTCTGACCCCTATACATGATTCTTTCTGAAGCTTCAACATAGAGCTGAGATTTATTTTAAGAACAGCCAGCTGGACGGGCAGCAGCATCTTTAGAATGATGTCACCAGGTTTGAATACAAAGCCTTCTTCTTATAAGCTATAAAGCCTCTGGTAAAATAATTGATTGCTATGTCTTCCTCAAATTCATTGTTTATAAAAAGAGAGCCAGTAATCTACCTAGAGATCAATCTAGAGATGAAATGGCACAATACAGGTAATGTACCTAATAGTCTTAAGCATTGAGTATAAGTGCTCAATATATGTTAGCTGGTGTTATTTTTTTAACCAAGTTTGTTAGGAATGGAATGTGGCTATTAGTTCTAGTGAGAAACTTGAGGTTGTGCCTGCTTTGCTATATATCTGTGCCCATGTTCTTGCATTTGGGCACATATTCATGCATGTGTATTTTAGGGCCACCATGCTATCAGGATATTAAGTAGAGAGGTAGCAAATATGCATTGTGATATTGTCTTTATTTTTACTTTTGGGTAAGCAATGTGTGCATACATACTTGCATGTGCATTAAGTCCTTTCCTTCTTTCAATTATGCATGAGAAGTTAAAGTGGCCTTGCCTTGGAAACACAGAAGTGACCTAAACAGTGGTGGTGGTGTTGCCATGAAGGAGGAAAAACACAGATGCTCCGCTTTCTAGTTTGTCTAACATAGATGTATATTGTTGGTCATGCTTATTATGTGTGTCACAAGTTGGTTTGAGCAGGAAGATGGTGGCTGAAAATAAGAGATTCCAAATCCCAGGTGTGGGCAAGTCATGTTTGTTTCCAATCTTCAGGAAAAAAAAATAAACCCTCAAAAGGAAGTGATGTCATTGTACTGACATTTCAAGGAAGGCCATGATTCACTAGTAAATGTCAGTGAAATAGTACATCAAGAAAAAGTGATAAGAGACACCCTGAAACTTCTTATGTTATCCTAGGTGAATGCAGTTTGTGTTCCTCCTCATACCCAAACTGGGTTGTAAAGCCAACACTCAAGTTCAGGTCTATGGTGTGCAGAACTGAGGTCCAGAGAAACTGGAAGCCTACAGTTTGGGAACTTTTTAATGAAAGTCAGAGTGAAGAGTTGGTGTAGTATCACAGTGTCACAGGAAGCAGTGAGTACAGATTGCAGAGAATTTGAGACTAGGGAATTGATTCGCTTCATCTGGGACTAGAGAGAGACCTCTGAATGAAAGCCAAGGAAAATACCACCACTTACTATCTTAACGATTCTGAGTAACTCACTGGTCTTTTCCTCCTTTGCAAAATGGCTGTTCATCCCAGCCCTCTTATTTATAACTCATATGGTTGAGATACAATGATATGGGCATCAGGAGATGTGTTGGCCCATGCTGTAATCCCAGACTTGGAAGGCAAAGCCTGGAGGATCATAGATTTGAGGCTAGTTTGGACTACTTCAGGAGACCTTGGCTCAAAGAACTGAAGAAATTTCTCAAAGGAAGAGATGGTCTTGAGCTAGCCTCTTATAGAGAAAATAAGACTTTCTGCATGGGTTCAAGTCAGGTCACCTTTAGCACCAGCTGCCTCTGAATCTTTCTTTTTGTCCTCTAGGGCTTTCCTTGGTATGTTGAGAGTGTACATTATAAGATTTTTATGGCACCAGTTAAGTAACCTCCGAACCATTTAAGAAATATTGGCTAGCCTGACAGAGAGAAATTAGTGAATGCATCATTTCTTTGGTTCCACGTAAGCTTTTATGGTCTCCAATGCACAGATTTAGATGAGGTGATGTCAGATGAGTATGTCCCAGGTCCTGAATCTGTTGGAAAAATCTATTCCCTAAGAATATATCACCTTGGCCTTTGCTGTTTGTACAGTGTTAAGTTAGGTGCTGTGTTTCAAATTTTCAAAAATATTTATTTGTGTGGCTGTGTGTGTGTGTGTGTGTGTGTGTGTGTGCATGCATGCGCGTGCATGTGCATTGGGGTGCATGCAGGTGTTTGAGAAGGCCAGAAGATGTTGGTTCTTCTACTGTGATTTTCATTTGATAATCTGTATCTTCTGACAGTTACATCATCTACCCCTGCAGGACAATTCTTTTCAAAAATGTTATATTTTGAAACTTATTCATTAACTAATGAGTTTCCATAAGGCTTTTTATAGATTCTTAGTTTTCATTAAACCACCCAATCCTGCTGTTCTCTCCTGTCCCTCCTCCCCATCCCCAATTAACCCTTTAACCCTCAGTATCTCTTATTTCCCCGTCTTCTCTTATTTCCCATGTATTTTACTATCCGTCACTCATTTTTAAAGTTGGTTTAAGAATACCTATGATACCATCTTCATTTGGGGTAGCTCCTCCCTCATCCTCTGATTTCCCTACTACTCCTCCCTCCCTCCCTGCTTAAGCCTTTCTGTCTCCAGTATTCCACTTGAGTACTTCATTTTACATATAACTGATCCCCCACCCACCCTTCCTTTAACAATTATATCTGCATTTTATGGCTTTAGTTAGAACCCTCTGGGCCTTTTGGTGTTATTTCACCTTGGTCTAGATTTGGTGGCTTCTGTGATTGTATCAGTTTTCAGATATTTGTTATTTCATTCCATGTGTAGAGTTGTATTTTCAGAATTCATTTCAACATAAAAATAGATAATGGTGGCCTGATTCGATGGCTCAGTGCATAGAGGCCCCTGCCACTAAGCTCATGACTTAAGCTCAGCACCTAGGATCTACATGGTAAGAGAAGGAAGTGTCTTCCCCAGGTTGTGTTCTGACCTCCATGTGCACTCTGAGGTGCATGTATAGTTCTCCCTTCCCCTGAAATTAAATAAACTATATGAAAACAAACCCTAGAAAAGGGAAACTTACAACTTCCTAAAACTTTATCTCAAGTGATGTATATGGGGAAGTAGGGGAGGCATTATGATTGCCCTGTCACCTGGATTTTCTTTGCTAGAATGAGATCTGTGTGTCATTTAGTGTCTAGTACCTGATTTGTCTTCTATATTGTTGGAAGCTATAGAGAAATAGTGGTAGTTTTTCATTTTTGTTTTTGAAATAGGATCATATTGAATAGCCTACACTGGCCTGAAATTTAGGATCCTCCTGCCTCACCCCTCTGATCAATGAGATTGCAGATGTGTCCCATTATAGCCAGTTTTTGACAGTATGCATTACATTGGAATACCAGTCCTCTAGCTTTGTCTTTTGGAGAGGCAATATGCTTAGGTCCTCTGGCCCATGCACAGCCAGGTTCTCCTTACAAAGTTACATGACTCAGTTAGCTAACAGGACACATTGCTAGCCTAGGATGTGCCTGTGAGCTCTGAGTTTGTTCGTCTCAAGATTCAGTAGCTTGTGACTTTGTGCAAAAAGGTGGAGATCATTAGTGTAGTAGCTGAAGATGTGATTAGACGAGATATTGATTCTGAACTTCTGCCCTCTTCTTTGTGTTCCACCCTGTTCTTCCTTAGGGAGGTAGTACAGACAGAGAAAAATGAAAGCAAAAACTAGGCCACTGGCTTTTGAAAAATATTGATCAGGAAGGCCATAGATGTAGTTCCAACACTTTCCTCTTTGTGTGATGTCATTTAGGGGTGAGGGAGTAAGTCTAATGTGCCCTGTAATCATCCCGACAGGGACTTCCTTTTACAGGGAAAAGCTTAGAAAAGAATAAAAGTCTCCAGAGGCAACACCCAGAAATATTGTTGGCCTTTCTAAATGGACTTCTTTGAAGTTGTTAATCTTGTTGATTTTTTTAGGCCATGTAGTGAGTGAAGAAATGATGTGAGATGTTCAGTTGTGAGCAACAAACCTCTGAGCAATGCCCATCTTGGGTCATAGTCCTTGTACGCTACTCCCTGGTTTCCACCACTACTATTGCATGTCATCCCACATGCATGGTTTTTGCACCCACAATGCACATAGGCAGTATGGATGTCTGTTAGATGGTAGTGTCTGTATTTATACCAGCTCCAAGTCAGAGGCCCCCCTGGTGGGGCCCATTGTATAAATGGCATAGTGTAACAGTCAGTGTCCTCTAAGTGAAGTATGGCTCCGACTTTTAACCTTGACTTGCCTGGGTTGTTTCTGTGGACACAGCCAGGCATCTTGTGAATGCATCCCCTGGGACACAAATGGCTATGTTGAACCCTGTGGGACTTTTGAAATTGTACCAAGAATAGCAGAAATCCAATTGGCTTTGGATTATCAGGCTTGAGGTCCACTGTGTTGAAAGGGTGATGATTAGTAAGAGAAAGGCCAGGCCACTTTCTCATTTGCTTTGCACACTTGGTGGGGGAAGTGCTCTTTGCCTTGCTAGCATCAGAAGTAGACCATCCTCGTTTCTTTAGCACATCACATCAGCTTTCAGTACAAACCAACAGCAGCCAATAGAAAGTGCCATCTATGGAAGCACGTTTAAGGCAACACTGTGCTCCAGTGCTCCAGGGTGGGGGTTCTGCCTTCAGTGCCAATGGATCAGTTTCTCATGTCCATGGGTTTCTGACCCAGCAGCTTTTCAAAACACCAAGAAGCATTGCTCTGCTTTCTAATGCCTCTCTAAGAGACCAGGGCTGCCGTGCCTCTAGCTATGCCCCGGAAAGCATATTTGAGACAAATCAGCTTACTTTGCCTGCATGCCTAGGAAGCCTCTCTTTAAAACCTTAGTATGGGATGTGGGAGAAGAACTGTATCTAAATATCTTGCTTTTCCCATTCAGGAGAACGACGGAGACGCCGATGCCAGGTGGCATTCAGCTACCTGCCCCAGAATGACGATGAGCTTGAGCTGAAAGTCGGGGACATCATAGAGGTTGTAGGAGAGGTAAGCAAGTAGCTGAGTTGACACTGTTGCCTCATGTGGCTATGAGACCCATCTGTATACCCAGCCATGAAGAGCCCTTGCTACACATGCACAGGCCCATTGCCCTTAGCCATGGAAAGTCAAATTCAGAGAGACTCTGAAGATCATCTAATTGAGTCTCCTAGGGAAAGTGGTTCCTTCAGAGGAATTTGTTTAGGCTAGGTGTGTGTGTGTAGGGGAGGTCAGATGTGTGGCCATCTGAAGCCATTGTCTTTGTGCCATAACACACAGAGTACCTTTGAAATTACAGTGCTGTGTCATTAGCTTCCCTGTCTAGTTAACGATGGACTCTGAGTGATCAGAATAGCAGGAATCCGTCTCTAGAGTAGGGATTCAGTTTTCATTGTGGAGAATATGGAGTTTAGAGGGAATGAAAGTGTCATGTGGCATTTATTGTGACAAGTATGTCGTGTTCTTGCATGCTTTGGATGCTAGAACCCTGACTGGGGTGGCAAGGGGATGAAGAAATGGCATACACAAAGACTCACAATATAACCTTGGATTGAATAGACTAGACTCTATGGAGAAGCTGCACCACCCCTGAAAAAAAACAAAGCAAAGCAAAACAAAACAAAACAAAACTCAGTGCATTTATTCTACACAGTTGACCAGGGAAGTTGGGTTATTGCACACAGCTGAACAAGGAGGCAGGGTCATAACATTGAAGATAAAGAAGGAAGCAGGGATATTTTATACAGCTGAGCAAGAAAGAAGACAGGTTAAGCAAATCTCAATAGGTGCAGTCTCTGTAGAGGACCAGTCTTTTGGCTGTGGCATGGGCAAGGGGGAAGAAAACTTCAGTGGTAATTTCTGTACCCACCATCAACATTTGTACTCTGACCAGGGGACGATATTGTCATTTCTATGAGTCTCAGCTCATAGAGGAAGGTTTTGCTACTTCCATGGTCTGAGCTATTGGAGTTTTTGATATGTCCTTGTTCATGCCAACAACACATTCCCTCAGACCTCCCTGTAGCCCCTTTGTTGTTGTTCTGCTGTGGAACCCAAGACCTCACTCCAAGCTCTACAAGGAAAATCTTCACACATTAATCATGCTGATCACTTTATGGTGTAGATGAGCAAAGACCCTCAAGAGGTAGCAGAGGCAAGACTAAGGGGCAAAGCCTGCTCTATTGACTAGCAACACTCTCAGTTTCCCATGCCACTTTCCCCTGAATGTTTGCTCCTATCTACCCCAAACTAGCCTTACTGGTAGAATGTTTCTAGAGACACTGGGTGAGTTGCTTGCACTCTGCTCCCTCATTGGAGGTCTTGTGTGTTGGACAGTTAGAACCTCATCATTCTGGTTCAGCATTTGGCTCTTTATATAGAAAGAATTAAAGTGCCACTTGGATGTTTTTTCTGGATATCAGTTGACATTACAGGTACTCATGGTTTATAGAAAACGGTGGAAATTGAGAGGGCCTGGAAGTGAGGTATCAGTGGGGTAGTACTGACAGGTCTTCCAGCAAAAGTTAGGTTCCATGTAATAAGGGCACATGCTCCACCATGTTCATAGCAGCCTTATTTATAATAGCCGAAACTGGAAACAACACAGATGTCCCTCAACAGAGGAATGGATACAGAAATTGTGATACATCTACACAATGGAGTAATACTCAGCTATTAAAAACAATGAATTTATGAGATTCTTAGGGAAATGGATGGATCTGGAGAATATCATCCTGAGTGAGGTAACCCAATCACAAAAGAACACACATGGTATGCACTCTCTGGTAAGTGGTTATTAGCCCAGAAGTTCGGAATACTCTAAGTACAACCCACAAACCACAAGAAAGTCAAGAAGAAGGAAGACCAAAAGGTGGACATTTCATTCCTTCTTAAAAGGGGGAACAAAATACCCATGGAAGGAGTTGCAGAGACTAACTATGGAGCAGAGACTGAAGGAAGGACAATCCAGCCTGACATAGCTGTCTCCTGAGAGGCTCTGACAGTACCCGACTAATGCAGAAGTAGAAGCTCACAGCCATCCATTGAACTGAGTACAGGGTCCCCAATGAAGGAGTTAGAGAAAGGACCAAAGGAGATGAAGAGTTTTCAGCCCCTTAGGAGGAACAACAATATGAACTAACTAGTACCCCTCAGAGCTCCCAGGGACTAAACCACCAACCAAGGAGTACACATGGTAGGACTAATGGCTCCAGCTGTATATGTAGTAGAGGATGGCCAAGTCAGTCGTTCCTGGGAGGAGAGGCCCTTGGCCCTGTGAAGGTTCTATGCCCCAGTGTAGAGGAATGCCAGGACCAGTAAGCAGGAGAGGGTGGGATATTGAGCAGGAGGAGGGGGGAGGGAGCAGGGGTTTGTTCTTGTTGTTGTTGTTTTGTTTTGTTTTGTTTTTTGTTTTTGGAGGGGAAACTGGGAAAGGAGAAATCATATGACATATAAATAAAGAAAATATCTAATTAAAAAAAAAAAAAGAAAGAAGTCAGGTTCCAGATTCTCATGGAAACCTAACCTGCCCTCAACTCCCCACTAAGATCTGTAATATGAGAAGGTTACTCCAAGAGAACTGTGAAAGAACAAAGCTTTGATAAAGACTGGGGACATGAGTAACTTGATGTGGGCTGACGTGGAAGCCAAACTCTATAGTGACTAGCACAGCAATTAAACTGAGACCTTTGGGGTTAGCTTTTCTAGAGGAGAGATCATTGGCATCTCTGCTAGTCAGTTCGTAGTATAGCCTGGTAAGAATCACTTGCAGTGCTTTCAGGTTTCTAACTTGTATAACAGAAGTGTGTGTCCCTAGAGAAGTTCCCAGCATGGCACTGGGAGAATGTGCTTTAAACCCCTTTGTCTGTTTCTAAGTTTTGGATAATTTGTGCTCATATATTATTCAACCTTTAAGAATGTCTGCTGTCATGTAGAGCACTTATTGAAACTTAGAAGAATAAGAAATGAATAACATCTATTTACTGATGGACAGATTTTTTAAATATCAGACCTATGGAAGAAACTCAATGAAAAAAAGTAGACATAACTAATAAAAATGTTAAAATTGGTGTATATTGAGGTAATTAAACAAAGAGGACAACACACAGGGAAACTATATTGTTATAAAATGTTATAAATGTAATTTGTAAAAAATATATTAAGGTGTCAGGCAAAGTGATACATGCTTTTAATCCCAGTACTCTATAGGTAGAGGCAGGCAGATTTCTTTATTTTTTAATTGATTTAAATTTTATTGCATTATGATGAGAAAAGATACATGATTTCAATTTATCAGAATTTGTTAACATTTAAAAACATATTTTAAAGCCAGGCAGTGGTGGCACATGCCTTTAATCCCAGCACTTGGGAGGCAGAGGCAGGCAGATTTCTGAGTTCGAGGCTAGCCTGGTCTACAGAGTGAGTTCCAGGACAGCTAGGGCTACACAGAGAAACCCTGTCTC
>JADRCD010183729.1:6159-64210 GCA_019843815.1 Montemys delectorum
AGGCTTTAGCACATTGATTACATGTGTAAGTTTTCTCTCCAGTATGTTTTCTTTCATGTATTTGAAGATACCAGAGTTGTGAATAGACTTTATCACATTGAATACATTTGTAGGGTTTCTCTCTAATATCTGTTCGTTTATGTATTTGGAGACTACTAGGACATGCAAGGGTTTCACTATATTGAAAGCCTTCAGAGAGTTTCTCTTGAGTCTGAATTCTTTCATGCTTCTGAAGATGACTGTGATATGTGAAAGGTTTATCACGTTGTGTGTATTCATAGGGTTTCTCTCCAGTAGGACTTCTT
Source organism: Montemys delectorum (assembly GCA_019843815.1). NCBI lineage: Eukaryota > Metazoa > Chordata > Mammalia > Rodentia > Muridae > Montemys > Montemys delectorum. The sequence continues at coordinate 6,465 of JADRCD010183729.1, forward strand.
TCATGCCTGCAATGATAATTGGGACATGTAAAAGTTTTATCACATTCATTATACTGATAGATGTCTTTTATCTATATGAATTAATTTACAATTTGGTCTAATTGTAAGGTAGAGTCAGATCTTAAGGTCTTACCACATTGTTTACAGTCCTGGTGTTCCCCTCATTGTGGACTGTTTTGTATTATTGGAGATACCTAGTCTCTAATGATGCTTAGGATATTTATTACATGGCTCACATTTATACCAGATATTTTTTACATGAAGACTTTCAGATATTTGAAGAAAACTGCGTGAATTCACAGATTTGCCACTGTAATTATAATTATGTTCATAAACTTTCTTGCACTGTGATTCAGACTTTATTGAAAAGTGAAGGACAAGCGGAATTTCCACTTTCCTAATGCTCATAGAGATTTTCTGCAGTTTGTGGTTGTATTACTAATGAAGTTGAAAAACTAAGTGACTACAAACTTGTATCACATTCAGAAAGTCTCCTCAAAGTGAGGATTACCATATATCATCTAATAAATAGTTCTAGGAAACAGAGATATCCTTCCTTCAAAATCCCTATGCTCATATGGCCTGTATCAAGTAGGACATATGATACCTATTAAAATAATAACAAATAAAGGGTTTCCACCTCGCATTCACACAGCTTGACTTTTTGTTCCTCATAGACATGAAGTGTAGGGGAGAGATTAAGGTTTCTCCAAAACAACATTCTTAACTGTCATAAACTTCCCTTTTCCCTGAACTTAGCAAATTTAAGAAAAGTATATTTGTAACAGCAGCTTTACTATGGACAATGTTCTTTTTTAATTTGTTTTTTTAGGTTTCATTGCATTATAATGAGAAAAGTTACATAATTTCAATTTATCTGAATTTGTTAACATTTAAAAACATATTTTAAGTAAATAGAATTAAATCACATTGTTGTTTTCCGTTTGTACCCCAACTCCTCCTAGAGACCCCCCTTCAATACCTACAATATCTTTTTTGTCATATTCTTTAAAATTTATAAAATATTATAACAATAAAAATGAGTATTATAAAAGTCATTTGATATAAAACAGCAATCAATTTAACAGTCTTATGAAGATGCTTGTCTACGGCAAAACTGAAAATATATACGTTTGTCTCAATATAAATTTTAAATAACTCCAAATGTATTAACTGTATACTTCAAAATAATACATCACTACTAATATTTTCTTAAATGAACATAAATATATAGTGTTTTTGTTTGTTTGTTTGTTTTATATTTAGTAGAGCTTAAAATCTTGGCTTTTACTGTGGTAACTTGATACAAGAGTTACAAACATCAAGCAAAGCATTCAGTCTCACTGTTTGTTGTTCTCTTACAAACTCCCTCCCAATTTAATTGTCTATATTTATTTTGGGTACATAAATACTTTTAAGGGTCTGGCGAGATGGCTCAGCGGGTAAGAGCACTGACTGCTCTTCTGAAGGTCCAGAGTTCGGATCCCAGCAACCACATGGTGGCTCACAATCATCCGTGATGAGATCTGACGCCCTATTCTGGTGTATCTGAAGATAGCTAGCTACAATGTATTCATATTCATAAAATAAAGAAATCTTTAGAAAGAAAAAAAAAAGAATGTTTTTACAGAGGACCTGAGTTCAGTTCCCAGCACATGTATTACTCTGGAGCAAGTGGGCTGCAGTGAGCAGAGCCAGAGCGAGCAGGGCCAGATCAAGCAGGGCCAGAGCAAGCAGGGCAAGAGTGAGCAGAGGTCCTGAGTTCAATTCTCAGCAGCCACATGATGGCTCACAGCCATCTGTACAGCTACAGTGTACTCATACATATAAAATAAATAAAATAAATATTTAAAAAAATAAATTAAATACTTTTAAAATATGTAAGCTGTTCTGAAAACCACAGTATAGTGTAAAAACATAAAATAAACAATACTATTAATAGAGAGGCTGAGATAGGAGAAGCAAGATCTCAAGACGATTATGTTGTACACAGCAAGACATTGTCACGAACAAACAAGCTGAAAGTGTATATGGATTGTATAATATTGGATCTATTTCTCCAATTACCAAATTAGAGAGACCATTGGATGACAATCAACAAACTTCTAATTCCTCATATTTTTGGATTTCAATTGACTAGGATATGTTGCTGATATTAATTTTCACATTAAGAAAAAGTAATTGTTACTTCCTATTGTATTTTTTTGTAATAGGTGGAATTAGGTTTGTGTGGATTTGTTGAAAGATTAACTTCTTGCTTCTTCTAGGGTGTAGTTTTGCTCCTTATATTGATGTTTTCCATCTATTATCCTTTGTAGGGCTGGATTTGTGGAAAGATATTGTGTAAATTTGGCTTTGTCATGGAATATCTTGTTTTCTCCATCTACGATAATTGAGAGTTTTGCTGGGTATAGTAGCCTGGGCAGGCATTTGTGTTCTTGTAGGGTCTGTATGACATCTGCCCAGGATCTTCTAGCTTTCATAGTCTCTGGTGAGAAGTCTGGTGTAATTCTGATAGGCCTGCCTTTATATGTTACTTGACTTTCTTGCCTTGCTGCTTTCAAGATTCTTTCTTTGTTTAGTGCATTTGGTGTTTTTATTATTATGTGTTGGGAGGAATTTCTTTTCTGGTCCAGTTTATTGGGAGTTCTGTAAGCTTCTTGTATGTTCATGGGCATCTCTTTCTTTAGGTTAGGGAAGTTTTCTTCTATAATTTTGTTGAAGATATTTACTGGCCCTTCACTCTCTTCTATACCTATTATCCTTAGGTTTGGTCTTCTCATTGCATCCTGGATTTCCTGGATGTTTTGGGTTAGGAGCTTTTTGCTTTTTGCATTTTCTTTGACTGTTGTTTCAATGTTTTCTATGGTCTCCTCTGCCCCTGAGATTCTCTCTTCCATCTCCTGTATTCTGTTGGTGATGTTTGCATGTATGACTCCTGATTTCTTTCCTGGGTTTTGTATCACCAGGGCTGTCTCTCTTTCTGATTTCTTTATTGGTTCTATTTCCATTTTTAGATTCTGGATGGTTTTGCTCAATTCCTTCACTTGTTTGTGTTTTCCTGTAGTTCTTTAAGGGATTTTTGTGTTTCCTCTTGAAGGGCTTCTAGCTATTTACCTGTGTTCTCCTGTATTTCTTTGAGGGTGCTATTTATATCTTTCTTAAAGTCCTGTATCATCATCATGAGAAGTAATTTTATATCTGAATCTTGATTTTCCAGTGTGATGGTGTGTCTAGGACTTGTAATGGTGGGAGTATTGGTTTCTGATGATGCCAAGGAACCTTGGTTTGTGTTGCTTATATTCTTACATCATCTAGTTATCTCTACTGCTACATGCATGCCCTTGATAAATTTGACTGGAGCCTGTCCTTCCTGTGATCCTGATTATGTTAGAACTCCTCAGAGTTAAGCTGTCTCTGTGATCCTGTGATTCTGGAGTCCTGTGACCCTGGGTTTGTTAGAGCACTTGGAAGTGGAGCTTCCTCTGGGTGTTTTGGGAATGACTGCAGAGTTTGCACCCAATGTCTGCTCAGGGCACTGGCTGGCCCAGACAGACTGGAAGCAACCTGACCACTGGGCTGGCAGAGTTCCTGTGTGCCTGGGTCCTGCTGGTCCCAGTTACTCCTGTTGGGACAGATGTTGTGTCCTCCTCACCTCTGATCTGGGCATGTGGTGCTATGTTCTTATTAGAAGGTTTTGGACATATACAAATCACCTATTCAGTGTGTAAACACTTTGCAATATCTGAGTGGTATGAAAGCACCTGGAATGGCAGTGTTACAGTGCAGCTCTAATGGTGATATAATTCAAAAAGTCATATCTGTTAAGAAACACTGTCATAGAGGAATGCCTTGCACACACAAATCTACTACTCGACATTGAGGTGCTTGGCTTTGTGAGAATATAATAGTCATCATAAACCTAAAGGAGTCTATATTTTTTTAAAATTTTTCATTTATTTTTATTTTTTATTAGATATTTTCTTTATTTACATATCATAGGATATTTCCTTTCCCAGTTTCCCCTCCAAAAAAATAAAATAAAATAAACCAAAAAAAAAAATCCCCCTGTTCCCTCCCCCATGCCTCTGTTCACCAACCTACCCTTTCTCACTTCCTGGCCCTGGCATTCCCCTACACTGGGGCATAGAACCTTCACAGGGCTCTCCTCCCATTGATGACCAACTAGGCCATCCTCTGCTACATATGCTGTTGGAGCCATTAGTACCACCATGTGTACTCTTTGGTCGGTGGTTTAGTCCCTGGGAGCTCTGACAGTACTAGTTAGTTCATATTGTTGCTTGTCCTATGGGGCTACAAACCCTTCAGCTTCTTGGGTCCTTTCTCTAACTTCTTCATTGGGGACCCTATACTCAGTCCAATGGATGGCTGTGAGCCTCTCTACTCCTGTATTAGTCGGGTACTGTTAGAGGCTCTCAGGAGACAGCTATATCAGGCTCCTGTAAGCCAGCACTTGCTGGCATCCACAATAGTATCTAGATTTGATGATTGAATATGGGAAGGATTCCCAGGTAGAGCAGTCTCTGGATTGTCCTTCCTTCAGTCTCTGCTCCATAATTTGTCTCTGCAACTCCTTCCATGGGTATTTTGTTCCCCCTTTCAAGAAGGAACGAGGTATCCACACTTTGGTCTTCCTTCTTCTTGAGTTTCTTGTGGTTTGTGAATTGTACTTTGTGATCTTTGACAAAGGAGCTAAAACAATTCAGCATTTTCAAGAAATGGTGCTAGCTCAACTGGTGGTTAGCATGTAGAAGATTCAAATTGATCCATTCCTATCTCCTTGTACAAAGCTCAAGTCCAAGTGGATCAAGGACCTCCACATAAAACCAGATACACTGAAACTAATAGAAAAGAAAGTAGGGAAGAGCCTCGAGCACATAGGCACAGGGGAAAATTTCCTGAACAGATCACTAATAGCTTATGCTCTAAGAGCAAGAATTGAAAAAATGAGACCTCATAAACTTACAAAGCTTCTGTAAGGCAAAAGACACTGTCAATAGGACAAAACAGCAACCAACAGATTGGGAAAAGATCTTTACCAATCCTATATCTGATAGAGGTCTAATATCCAGTATATACAAATTCAAGAAGTTAGACTCTAGAGAACCAAATAACCCTATTAAAAAGTGCTAAAAAAATTCTCAATTGATGAATACTGAATGGTGAGAAGCACCTAAAGAAATGTTCAACATCCTTAGTCATCAGGGAAATGTAAATCAAAACAACCCTGAGATTCCACCTCACACCAGTCAGAATGGCTAGGATAAAAAAACTCAGGTACAGCAGATGCTAGAGAGGTTGTGGAGAAAGAGGAACATTCCTTCATTGCTGGTGGGATTGCAAGCTGGTACAACCACTTTGGAAATCAGTTTGGTGGTTCCTCCGGAAATTGGACATAGTACTACCAGAGGACCCAGCTATACCACTCCTGGGTATATACCCAGAAGATGCTCCAACATGTAATAAGGACTCATGTTCCACTATGTTCATAGCGGCCTTATTTATAATTGCCAGAAACTGGAAACAATCCAGATGTCCCTCAACAGAGGAATGGATACAGAAAATATGGTAGATCTACACAATGGAGTACTACTCAGCTATTAAAAACATTGAATTTATGAAATTCTTAGGGAAATGGATGGATCTGGAGATTATCATCCTGAGTGATGTAACCCAATCACAAAAGAACACACACACATAGTATGCACTTACTGATAAGTGGATATTAGCCCAGAAGATCGGAATGCACAAGGTGTGAATATTTAAACTCTTGCTGATCTTTAAATCTTCAAGAACACATTAAATTTCGACCAGAAGCACATTTGAATCAGGTTTCAGGGAAAATTACCTTCCATGTCTTCTATCATTTTGACAATGTTCTTCAATGTTATGATGTTCCCAATAGTAGCTTAAAATATAGTACCAGAAAATACACATTATTAGAAATTAGTCAATAAACTATTATCTAGAGTGAACCTTAGAACCATGCCTGCTCTATTCACCTCATTCTTCCTCATTCTCATTCAAGATTACAGAAGAGCATCAATAATTATGAAAACAGTTGTCCCCCACTCCCTAAGTTTAAAACTCAAAGGAAAATTCAGTTTTACCTATAGCAACAAAGTTCCTATAGGTCTCCAACATCACATTTTTGTAAAGTCTCTCCTGAGGTGGATCCAGTAAGAACCACTCCTCTCGAGTGAAGTGTATATACACATCATCATAGGTCAATGCATCCTAAAATGTCCCATAATGTGTACAACAGAAAGCATGATAGTGATAACACTGTAATGAATACCTCATTGACAATATATTCATATAATTCAGGTGATTTCAGCACTAAATCCATAACAGAGAAATCCTAGTCTAATCATCAATCATTTTAGAAGAAAACCGAATTATGAGGTTCATCTGCCATTGCTGTGCCCTTTGAACAGCATATAGCCTAGCAAAAGAAATGCCAATTGAGAGAGAGAGAGCGAGAGAGAGAGAGGGAGAGAGAGAGAGAAAGAGAGAGAGAGAGAGAGAGAGAGAGAGAGAGAGAGAGAGAGAGAGAAATGAACAGTATTGAGTGTACATAATACAAATTGTATGAACAATTACTAACTAGGATAAACAATGAAGAAACTGGGTGCATTTCCTTTAAATATCATCAGGCAGAGGCATGTGTATCTCATTGACTTGAATATCAGCCTGTTCTAGTAAACAAGTTCTAGGATAGCCTGAGTTACCCATTAAGATGGTTCCTGTAGCAAAAACCAATCAAACAAACAAGAATGACAGAAAAAACTCAGAGGTCTTTTTTTCTGAACTTCCTACAAAGAATTAAACATTCACACTAGTTTAATTCTCTATTCATATTCCAGGAATCTGAAATCCCCCAGTTTAAATTGTAACATTAATAAGATCTTATTCAAACGCAATAGATGTTTAAAATTACAATGAATAAATGAAAACATTATCAATGTAAATGTTGATCATAAATAAACAACAGAGGGCAGGAGAGCTGGATCAGTGACTAATAGTCTTGCTGGTCTTAGATACAGCACTCAATTGCCAGCACTTACCATGGAAGCTCAGAACGATTCATTACTCCAAGTTCAGGAGTTCTGAGGCCATCTTTTGACTATAGTGAGGACCAAGCACACAAACGTTCATATGCATTCATTCAAGCAAAATATTCATAAACATTCTAAAATTTCAAAACAAATGTACCATGTAGGAAGAATGTTACACTCTTACAATCCAATGAATCAAACGGATCAGGAAGTATTACTGTCATGAATACATTCTATCCTAGGAAATACTATACTACTCTCTGGCAAATTTCGTTTTTCAAGATGTGGGTGAAGCACAACAAAATAGCACATGATTGCCATGTACAAACATATATTCCAGGCCCATAAAACAGGTATACTGATCCATATAAAATCCCAGCCCGAAAGATCCAGATAGGTAGATCTCTAAGAGTAGGTCCACTGTATTCTACATACCTAATTATTAAAACTATAAACATATTAAGATAGCAAAATCGGGTAGAACTGAATGGAAATTACTTCTACACTACTGTATTTAATTTAGGAAGAGAGACTATAAAGGTGACAGCATGATAGCATGAGAAAGAAGCTGACTGATCAATTTCAACCACAAAACAGTAGACACAAAGAACAGGAAACGGGTTGGGTCTATGGACACTCCAATTCTATCCTCAATGAGGAATTTCATCTAGAAAGGCTCCTCTTACACAAGGTTCAATAAACTTCCTGCAAAAAGTCAATGAAGACTGAGGGTTCAAAGATGTCATCCCAGATAGGGATTTTTCATTCAGTTGACATCATTCTGACTCTGGTCGCTATAAGTTCATGGTCATCTCATGATGAAAATGCTTATGGTCTAACTTTAGTGATTCCCATATTCCGCAACCACTTGTATGTACCCTGTTCAAATGTCCAAAGTCTCTTTTGACACTCAAGACTTGACTGACACATCTTGTAAAATCACAAAAAATTTATATCTTTCTAACATACAGTGGCACAGAATACACATTTCCATTCCAATAGAAAGGAATGGATACATAGTGAGAGAAGATTGAACCAAAGTAAGACAGAACTCCAGCAGGACAAACACTATATCCTTTAGTTTTGTCTCAAACTCATGGTTCAAAGAACTTATATGACCCTACTCTTTCAACTTCTCATAAATCTTCCACTCCTTACACACAGCTGCCCATGGCAGATGTCTCATCACTTAGATAGATCAATATCTTGTGGTCTAAAAATGCAACTCAGGCTTCAACCTCACAGTTTCATGCTGGGAACTCTTACATTCTCCTCAGCGCAGCTCTGATTCAGTCAAACATAGATGGCTGGAATAAGTGAGCAACTAAAACCACACACTAGGAATTCATGACATTACCTTTTTCATCTTTCTTGTTTCCAGAACCAGTACAATATAAATGATCCTGTCAAGTTTGGCTTCTAAGTTGTGATGACGGACCCTGCCATGCTTGGACCACAGTTGCAACAGGTTTTGTATAAAGTTGCTTCCTGGGACTCTGAATCACTTTGCCTACTCATCACATTAATTCAAGTCTTAGCAGGAGAGTGTGACCTTTGTGCACCTTCTTAGGCTTCCAATGGAGAGCAAGGGCCTTCTCTTTAATGGTGATAACCTCCTTGAAAACTCCTGCCTCTTTCAGCACGTGACTGCCATCGAAACTACCTAGTGCTGTTTTTCTCCATGAATCACAGACTTTGTTTTTATTTTTACCCAATAGTTGCTTTTATTCTACTCTAGTTATAGATGAGCTACTTAAAATAACCACCCAGCAGATTCAATATGCAATCTAAGAAATCAGCCCATCATTTTAAAATTCTGCCTTATTCAATTTATCAGAGCATAGGTAGAAAAGAAAGATTTGGCCCGGCAGTGGTGGCGCATGCCTTTAATCCCAGCACTTGGGAGGCAGAGGTAGGCAGATTTCTGAGTTGGAGGCCAGCCTGGTCTACAGAGTGAGTTCCAGGATAGCCAGGGCTACACAGAGAAACCCTGTCTCAAAACAAACAAACAAACAAACAAATAAACAAACAGAAAGATTTGGAGCCAAAAAAAATCATACTAAAACCTCAAGCTTAATTTTTCATGGCATCTATTTTTACTGAAATCCTATGACTTTGAATTCCTCTATCTCTATTATTAACAACACTTCAATCATCCAGGTCACACAAAAAATGGCCAAGTAAGCTCTGTGTATAACTTCGGTACCTAAAGTCCTGATATCTTTTACATGCATCAAGAAGACAAATTCACAGGTCCTGTCCTGCAACAAAAATCACTTTTGAGCTACATATTTAGTCCTGATTTGCATCTCTGCTATTGTGATAAACCTCTAACCAAAAGCATCTCTTGCAATGAATGGGTTTATTTGGCTGATTCCGTCAGGTCATGTTCATCACTTTGGGAGCTTAAAATAGAAACTCAAGCTACAAAATGAAGGAACAAAAACCATGGGCAAACACTGTTGGCTGGCTTTCTTTCTGGTTTGGTCACTGCCTCATGCTCAAATATCTATATACTCCATACCAGGACAATTTGGGGATATTTCCACCCTCAGTAGAAGAGCCTTTCCACATCCATCACCAATTAACACAAGCTCTCACACATAGCAACCAGTCATTCTGATGGGGATACACCTTCAATTGAGGCTCCCTCAGATGAAATGTTGAAACTGAAGCTACTTAGGTCAAAGAGACAATGATATGTTAAAAAAAGTTTTTCTTAAAAAAACCAAACCAAGCTGGGTGGTGGTGGTGCACGCCTTTTATCCCAGCACTTGGGAGACAGAGGCAGATGGATTTCTGAGTTTGAGGCCAGCCTGGTCTATAGAGTGAGTTCCAGGACAGCCAGGGCTACACAGAGAAATCCTGTCTCGAAAAAAACCAAACAACAACAACAAAAACCAAACCAATGTGCTGAGCACATTCGTGACTTGAAAAGCAAAAACTGAAACATTGAAATCTGTAATAACTGGAACACATAGATGTGCCAAGAAACGAGGAAAGGCAGACCTTTAGAGTCAAGAAAAGTAAACTAAAACTTTCTCTAAAGAAAGTTCCCAAACCAACAAAAACTCAAGGAACTAATAACACAATATAGCAAATTTTGAAATGAAAAAAATAGGTAAAGGTCTATCATTTCTCAGAGAAACAACAATATAATTTAAGTATAGTTAGTAAAATAATATAAATGGCACCACTGATAAAAGAAAACACAAAGATAGGCCTATACATATTATAGTCCTTTTAACAAAAACCCATAGGATTATAGTCAAAATCAAAATCAAAGAAATCACTGACCAACACTCACTCCGTGCACTCTGGTTCTTCCCTTTGCCAATAGTAGATAATGTATCATGGGTAGAGGGTTATTCTGATTGGAGAGATCTCCTTAAAGCATTCTAATGTTTCAAAACTGGACAAAATAGTTTTTACTGCTAAAAGTATCTCATTCTCTGACGATAAAGAAAAGTGTATCTCTTAGGAACACTTAGACACCATTTTGTTTCCTATGATTGATGATGATTGGATGTAAGTCTACACTAGAGTCAGGAAATACACACTTTTAAAAACTAAATGAAAGATAATAGATTATCCAGCTAAAGAGCTTGTTTTGTGCCAGGCCGTGGTGGTGCACACCTTTAATCTCAGCACTTGGGAGGCAGAGGCAGGCGGATTTCTGAGTTCAAGACCAGCCTGGTCTACAGAGTGAGTTCCAGGACAGCCAGGACTACACAGAGAAACCCTGTCTCAAAAAACCAAAAAGAAAAAAAAAAAGAAAGAGAGAGCTTGTTTTGCTCTTTTGAAAACAAATGTATCCTCAATTTTATGTATGTATTTATGTGTATGAGAGAGGATGCTTTCCATGTGTGTACAGGTGACTCACCAGAGAAGAAGTTGTCAGATCTTTGGACTTGGCATAGCAGGTGTTTATGAGCCTCCTCACTTGAGAGTTGGTATCTGAATTCAGGTCAACTCCAAGAATATTTACTGAATGATCTGCCCAGTCTACAGAGTACTTTTCATCCAATAAACAAAAGATGTATCGCAGATCAAGAATAAAAACCTACATGCACCTAAAAGAAGTAAATACATGCTCCCCGGGAACCTGAAGTCTCAGTATTAAGACGTTGGGTATGGGACAAGGTAGGATGCCTCCAGACCTTCCCCACTGTCTGTTACCTGGGACCCAGTACTCACGGTTGGCCCTAGTGCTGCAGCTTCCTCTCCTACTCTCCAGGCCTCAGGGAGATACCACAGACAATCCCACTTCCCAGCCTGTAAAGGCTATTCCTGTTTGTCAACTTGACTATGTCTGGAATGAACTGCAATCCAGAATTGGAGGATCCCATATCCAGGCGTGGTGGCACACGCCTTTAATCTGGGCCACACCTTTTGCTGGAGACCTACGTGAGGACATTAGGAGAAGGAAGATTTTCCCCTCCTCACCTGCTTACATTTACTCGCCAGGACATCTGCTGGAGTCTACTTCTACAGAAAACCAGCTGAAACAAGCAGCTTGGATACTGAGCAACTACCAGATTCTTGGACTTTCCATTCACAGCTGACCATTGTTGGGGTAGCTGGACTACAAACTGTACGTCATCACAATAAATTCCCTCAATATAGAGAGACATTCCATATGTTCTGTGACTCCAGAGAACCCTGACGGATGCACATCCCTCCCTGCTGATCTCTGTGTCCCACCTACAAACAACGGTCAGACACGCCTGCTTAAGCACAGGCCACGCCCACCAGAAGACTAGGCAGTCTGTGCAAAGACGCGTCCTACTATTAGTTACCAGAGACTAAACTCTCACAGGTCCCCGTAGCACTAGAACAGAATCCCAGGGGAAGCATCCTCTCCCCCTGCTTATCCCTTCTGTAGATAATACAGACCATCCCTACTTGCCCTTCCTAGCCTACCTCACCTCTGCTCAACCACAAGCCACGCTTGCCAGAAGATCAGGTAGGCTATCCACAGATCTACCAAGGCTATCAGTTACCCCAGACCCAATCTTCACAGTTGTCCTTAGCACTGGACTAGATCAGCAGAGGCAACTTCACCACCCCCTTCATCTATGCCTCCTACGGACAGCTAAGATCATATCTCCCTGGCCTTCTCTTCATCAAGCCTCCAACACCAGCAAGCATTCTCACTTGAACATGCCAGCCAAGCAGGCCAGTAAAGTAGGCAACATTCAGCCAACACATTGTCCAAAACTATAGAGGGCAAACAGAAACCCAGGAACAAAATTCCCATTCAAACAAGATGAACCCAGAAATCAAAACCTAGACTTACAATCTCCCCAAACCCAGATGCTTGGAGAGCACCATAGGCAGATAATCATTAACACCCAGGGAAACATGTCAGCAACAGAGCCAAACTATCTTATCACAACAGGTCCTGAATATTCCAACATAGCTGAAAGCACAAGAAAAGACCTTAAAACCAACTACATGAAGATGATACAGGTCCTTAAAGAGGGATTGAATACATACATCCCTTAAAGAAATCCAGGATCAAACAATTGGAAAAAATCAACAAATCTATTAAAGATAGTCTGGAAAAGGAAAAAGAATAACTGGAGGAAACCAATGGATCCCTTAAATAAAGCCAAGAAAAAAAAAAACAGTTGAAGAAAATAAATAAAACAGTTCAAGACCCTAAACTGGAAACAGAAGCAACAAAGAAAATACAGACTAAGGAAATCCTGGACATGAACAACTTAGGAAAGTAAAGAAGAACTACAAAGGCAAGGTCTGTCCACAGAATGGACGTGGAAGAGAGAGTATCAGGCATTTAAGATATAATGGAAGAAGTGGATATGGTAGTCAAAGAAAATATTATGTACAAAAATGTTCTAGCAAAAAATATCCAGGGGTTTTTGGATATTATGAGAAGACAAAAGCTATGAGTAAGAGGAATAGAGTAAGAATACCAGCTCAATTGTCTAGAAAATATTTTTTTAACCTAAAGGAGATGTCAAGAAGTATAGAGAACACCAAATAGATTGGACCACAAGAGAAAGCCCCTTGCCATGTAACAGTCAAAATGGGAAAAAATTAAATAACTTACTATATCTCCGTCTTCCAGAATTATACCTGTCCTTTCAAGAGAGAATGTAAAGCCAGAAGGGCTTGGGCTCCGATTCTATGAAACCACAGAAGCCAGCCCTGATTACTAACCCAACACAATTTCAATCACTATAAATGAAAAAAAAAGTAAGTTATTGAAACAACATATATCTACAAGTATAGCCCTACAAATACAGAGAAGGAAAAATCCAACACAAGGAGGTTTGCTACACACACGAAATCACAGGAAATAAGTAATTTGACATTATCAGCAAAACCAAAAGTACACACACACACACACACACACACACACATGACCGCCAACAACAACAACAAAATACAAGAATTAGTAATCACTATTGATTGATATTTCTCAATATTAATGGCCTCAATTCTCCCAATAAAAAGACACAGGCTAGGGGTCTGGCGAGATGGCTCAGCGGGTAAGAACACTGACTGCTCTTCCGAAGGTCCTGAGTTTGGTCCCAGCAACCACATGGTGGCTCACAACCACCCGTAATGAGATCTGACGCCCTCTTCTGGTGCGTCTGAAGACAACTACAGTGAATTACACCAGAGCAAGCAGGCCGGAGTGAGCAGGCCGAAGCGAGGGGGTGGTGTGTGTGTAGCAGAGGTCCTGAGTTCAATTCCCAGCAGCCACACATATGCCAGCTCGCAGCCATCTGTACAGCTACAATGTACTCAGACCCATAAAATAAATAAAATATATCTTAAAAAAAAAAAAAACATAGTCAGGCCTATCACAGCAATATGCTATCCTGGTAGCAACTTTAAAAAAAAAAAAAAAAAAAGACAGAGGCGTAACAGAATGGATGATAAAACAGCATGTGTCCTTCCACTGCATACCAGAAACCTAGTTCAACATCAAGAATAGACATTACCTCAAAGTAAAATGTTGGAAAAAGATATTCCAGGCAAAGATATCTAAGAAACAAGCTGGTATAGCCATTTTAATATGTAAAAACATAGAATTCCAAGAGATAGAAGGCACTATAAATTAGTAAAAAAAAAAAAAATCAAGATAACATTTCAACTCATAACATCTAAGCTCCCAAAATAAGAGTAGCTACCATTGTAAAATAAACACCTTTGTAGCTTAAATCACACACTGACCCACAAACATTTATAGTGGGAGATTTCAATATCTCATTCTCACCAATGGATAGGTTCTGCAGACAAAAATTAAACAAAAAAATAACTTGAGATAACAGACATTGTAAAGCCAAATGGGCTTAACTGATATTTACAGCACATTCCACCCAAACACGTAAAAATATATGCTCTTCTCAGCAATTCATGGAACTTTCTTCAAAATTAATGACATACACAGTGCAAGTCTCCACAGATACCAGAAAACTGGAATATCTTGCTGCACCTATCAGACCACCATGGACTAAAGCTGCACATCATCAACAACAGAAATGACAGATCGGCAACAAACTCATGGAAACTGAAGAATTTTGTACTGCATGAAAAATGGGTCAGATAGTGATAAACAAAGAAATTAAGTACTTCTAGAATTCAATGAAAATGAATACACAACATATCCAAACCTAAGGGACACAATGAAAGTTCTGGTAAGAGGACAGTTCATAGCACTAAGTGCATACATTAAAAACGAGGGGTAGGGCCAAGTGGTGGTGGCGCACGCCTTTAATCCCAGCACTTGGGAGGCAGAGGCAGGTGGATTTCTGAGTTTGAGGCCAGCCTGGTCTACAAAATGAGTTCCAGGACGGCCAAGGCTACACAGAGAAACCCTCTCTCAAAAAAAACAAAAAACAAAAAAAAAAGAATATCAGAAACAAATCGGGTCATAAAACAGGCATTCAAGAAATCCTGGGAACCATAATGATATACTTTAAAAACCTGTGTCCCTCCAAAGTGGGGAGGCTAAAACACATAAGTAAATTTTTGATAGATACCACTTACCAAAGTTAAACAAAGATCAGATAAACAATGTAAATAGACCAATAACCCCTAGTGATATAGAAGTCATTACAAGACTCCAATTTAAAAAAAAAGTCTGGATGGTTTTAGTGCAGTATTCAATCAGACTTTCAGAGAAGACTTAATGCCATTACTGCTCAAAGTATTTTACAAAATAGAAACAGAAGGAACACTACCCAAAACCCTCATAATCAACATATATAAAAACTCAACAAAAAATGCGTATTACAAACCAATTTCCTTCATGAACATAAATATAAAGATACTCAATAAAATACTTGCAAACTGAATCAAAAAACACATCAAGAAGGTTACTAACCATGATTGTGAGGGATGAGGAAATGGATCAATGTAAAAAACATAAAAAATGGAATCCACTATGTGAACAAAGTTACTGAAAAAACTCATTAGGCACTGAACTAACCTTTAACAAAATCAAACACCAATTGATGATAAAAGTCTTGGAAAGATTTGGGATAGAAGAGACACATTTAAATGTAATAAAGAAAATGTATAGCAAGTTTTTAGCTAATAACATCAAATGAAATTGAGAGAATCTCAAAGGAATTTCACTATACTCACTAACAAGACAAGGCTGTCCATATCTGATAATACAGGACTTGATGTTCTAACTAGAGCAAGGACACAAAGGAAAAATATCAACAGGATATAATTTGGAAAGGAAAAAGTCCAAGTATCCTAATTGGTAGATGGTTTGATAGTATACATAAGTGACCTCAAAAATTCCATTATTAAATTCCTACAGCTAATAAAGATTTTCAGGGAAGTGGTTGGTAGAAGATTAACTTAAAAAAAATATATATATACAAATGATAGATAACCTGGGACAGAAATTGAGGAAACAATGTTCTTCAAAATATCCTCAAATAATATAGAATATAGTTGGGTAACTCTATACAAAAGTAAGTCAAAGACTTATATGATGAAAACTTCAAGTCTTTGAAGAAATTGAAGAAGTTATGAGGAGATGTAAAGATCTCTCATGTTCATGGATCAGTAGGATTATAACTCACACACACAAAAATGGTCATCCTAACAATACCAACGCATAGATTCAGCACAGTCCCCATCCAAATTCCAACAAAACTGTTTACAAACCTCAAAAGAACAATTCTCAGCCACATGTAGAATACTAAAATATCCATGATAGCTAAAACAACCCTGTACATTAAAAGAACTGCATGGTACTGACATAAAAAGAGACACTTTGATCAAAGGCATCAAATGGAAAATCCAGACATAATTCCAACCACATATGGAAACCTAAGTATTGATAAAGAATCCAGAAATGCACAATGGAAAGAAGACAGCACCTTCAAAAAGTGGTGCTCCTTAAACTGTATCTATGCATATAGAAAAATAGAAATAGATCCATATTCATCACTCAAGTCCAAGTGGATCAAAGACCTCACATAAAAGCAGACACACAGAACTAATAGATCAGAAAGTAGCAAACAGCTCTGAATACACTTGCATGGGAGGCAACCTTCTGAACATAACATCAATATTGCAGGTGCTAATATCAACAACTAATAAATGGGACTAAAGAGATTCTGTAAGACAACCTCCCCCCGAAAAAAACCCCAAAAAACCAAGCTAAAACAACAACAACAACAACAACAACAAAATCCAGGACAAAACAGCAGCATACAAATTGAGAAAAGACATTGCCTAACTCTATATCCAATAGAGGGCTAATATCCAAAAGTTATAAAGAACTCAAGAAGTTAGATGCCAAAACCCAAACAACCCGATTAAAAATGGGATACAGAGCTAATCAGAATTCTCAACAGAGGAATTTTGAATGACCTTATAGCACTTAAATAAATGTTCAACATCATTAATAATCAGGTAAATGCAAACCAAAACAACTGTGAGATTCCACCTTATATCAATCAGAATAGCTAAAATAGAAAACTCAAGGGACAGCACATGCTGGTAAGGACATTGAGAAAGGCCAACACTCCTCCATCTCCCTTGTAAACATGTACAACCACTCTGGAACTCAAGCTGGCAGTTTGTCAGAAAACTGCAAATAGTTCTATCTCAAGACCTAGTTATACCACTCCAGGGCATATACACAAAAGATGCTCCACCATATCACAAGGACACATGCTCCACTATGTGCAGATCACCCTTACTCATAATGGCCAGGAACTGGAAGCAAAATGGTTCATTTTCAAACTCTATTGTGGTTCAGCCCTTTAATGAAGAAATTTAGAAATTTTAATGAAAAGGAAAGCAAGGCCATTGCCCTGGGGAGCAAGACTGGGATCAAGGCCACCTAAGTCAACATAGCATGTCTTGGAAACATTTTCCTAAAAGGCTGAAGAGGTAGCTGTTCTAGAATTCATACGCCTTCCCAGGGAGGAATTACTACACACACAATGAGAACACTAATTAAGAAATATCAAGTTGGGTGGTGGTGGTGCACACCTTTAATCCCAGCACTTAGAGGCAGAGGCAGGTGGATTTCTGAGTTTGAGGCCAGCCTGGCCTAGAGAGTGAGTTCCAGGACAGCCAGGGCTACACAGGGAAAGCCTGTCTGGAATTACAAAGAAAAGAAAAGAAAAGAAAAGAAAGAAAGAAAGAAAGAAAGAAAGAAAGAAAGAAAGAAAGAAAGAAAGAAAGAAAGAAATATCTCTTTAAGCACACATGGACTGGTTTGAGGCCCCTGGCAGATAAGTAGGAGGACTACCTTGTCTATTGTCACTGGGAGAAGTGGAGCCTAGTCCTGGAGAGACCTGATGCCTCAGGGAAGAGGGATGGGAATGGGGTATTTGAGGTGGGAGTGGGGGTCCAGTAGGAGTGGGGAAGCACCACCTCAAAGGCAAAGAAGAGGGGGACAGAGTGAAGACTTTTAGAAAGGAGACTGGGAATGGGGACATTTGGAATGTAAGTAAATAAAACAGTTTTAAAAAGAAAAGAAATCTCTCATTAATAATAGCATGCATCCAGCACTGGTTAATGCTCAAAGAGGAGCCAGCAGCCTAGAACAGACCTTGCATTCCACAGCGGCCAGCATCCTTAAGTCTTCTTTTATGTTCAGCCCCCAGGTTACACTCTGAACAACCTAAACAGGGGCAAAAGACAGCAAGTCTAGCCACTGAGGCAGAGGGGAGAGCTACACAGCAAAGATGTCCCCAGAAGTATTTCTTAGAGACCCGAAACAGTGACATAGTCCTAAGTGGACGATCCCAAAGGATGAAAAGGACAAAAAAAGTAGAAGGTACAAAAGTTGGGATGAGGAAGTTCCGAACAAGCTATAGCTTACACTAATTAAGCATCTTAAGAATATATCATCTTTTATACTACTTCTGGAGGGGAAGGGTTCAACGTGTATGAGGTCAGCAGACACTATTACACAATGGGATAAACTCGGAGGGGTTTAAAACAGTGCTGCTCAGCTTAATATTGGACTGCTACCCAGGACAGGAGGCGACATTTACAACTTTCTCATATTCCAAATATATCTTACATCAAAATGTTGAAACAAAGTGCAAAAATTGGAGAAGATACTGTAGAAACTAGGCATTTCTGTGTTTGCCATCTTGTCAAGAATATTTCAACACCCAAGTCCATGCTCCAAAGGCTTGCACAAATGCAGCCTCAGAGCAAAGTGATTCGGAGGTCACCTCCAAGCTCTGGGAGCGGCTAAGAGTACAAACAACCTCACAGGTGGCCATGTCTAGCTGCGATTCGCACCCAGCCCCAGGGAGGACTCACAACACTCGCTGCAGCTGTTCAATCGCCTGCCCCTTCCTATTGGAAGCAGCTGCCATATACTCACTGTGTCGCGGGTTCAGAGCTTGCCTGAACTCCCCTCACCGTACCCAGCAGTAGCACAGAGAGCATAATACACCAGCCACTCAAACCTAATCAGCTACAGCATTGAACCACCAACAGGGCGCCCGGAAGCACCCTCCTCCACTTCTGACTGGCAGGTCAGATTGCAGGTCCTGATTGACCAGCAAGTCTTGAGTGACATAAGCACCTCCCGTAAGGTTAGAGTATGACGAAGGGACACAGCATAGAGATTCCTGGCCCATGCTACTGGTACAGGGCCAACTCTTTTTCAGATATGTACGGTAAGATTGCCCTGAAGGGACAAGACGAGGTGGCTCCTCTACCAGGCTTCTTTCCAGAGCTAAACATTCTCCAATTCTGGAGAGATTTGCGTTTCAGTAGTACCTGTGCCTGTCCTGTAACACCCTACCTTTCCGTCTTCCAGCGCTCCCCTTCTTCCTCCTGGAATTGAGGCTGATAGCTTGCAAGGCCTGTTATTCAACTTGCAGTTTCATAAACAGTCTGGCCCATAGGGGAAGGGTGCCCAGAATAGTAATAATTAAAGACAGACTTTTAGGAAACACTAAGATTTTTATTCTGTGGTTTCATGGTTGGGTCAGGTAAATTGCAGCTCCTTTTCACCTGGTAGGTATGAGAGTTTACACAACCCTGGGAGAAAAGCAGGAAACAGATGGCAAATTCTATGCAACACTATTGATAGGCAGCACAACTTCCTCAGTGGGAAGGGAAAAAAAAACCCACAGCCATATTAATAAAGGTATCTAGGTGAACAGAACTGATAGAACGGATCTCTTCGTATATGTAGAAAGAGGATTTATTGGAATGGCTTACAAGCTGTGGTTCAACTAGTCCAACAGTGGCTGTCTGCAAACGGACAGATGAAGGCTACAGCAGTGAGTGGTTCAGCCCATCTGGCTGGATGTCTCGGCTGGTCTGCAGTACATACCAGAATTACGAAGAAGGAAGCCCTACAGCCAGTTTAAAAAAATGAACTTGCAAGTCAGGAGTAAGATATGAAGACAAGGGGAACGAACGACCAGCTTCAATGATCTTTATAAATGTAGGATGCCACCAGAAGCTGTGGCCTACATGAAAGGTATTTCTTATCATTTCAAAAGATCCAGATTTAAAAAAAGGGTTTACAACTAAAAAAGATATAATTGAGGAAAATCCTTCATAATACCGAACTGTTGCAATTTTAGTTAGTTCCATGTACAGCCAATTTGACAACCAAGAATAACCATCACAAGAGCTGAGACAGAAGAGCTGAGACAGATATCTTTCCTGTCACAGGCAAGGAGAACATGGGAGTCATTTTCAAAGCAATGCTTTTATTTTTTAACCAACAAAGGAAGCATTAGGATTCTACTTAGGGAGTCTGTATATGTTCACATACAGCTTCACTTACTCCTAATAATCCTAAATTAAGTAAATCCACTTTTGAACATGGTCACAATGTAAAAAGCAGAGATATTTAAGGGAATTCTTAATTCAAAATCATTCAGTAACATATGCAACTGATGGATAGAAATCCCTCTGGAATGTTCACCTTGTACCATAAGGTCTTAGCAGAAAATCAAGTAAATGACGTTGTGAGAGTAGATTGCTCAGGAGCCAGTGATACCTGTTAATCATGATGTATGTTTAACAGATACCTGTATCAATGCCACAATTCTAATATACAAAGAACAGAGAACACAAATACAGAAACTTCAAGGAAAAGTCAGCTATCATCATTGTGAATGTTATTCTTAGGTGAACAGCTACGCTAAACTATTCTAACTTCAAAATGAGGCTGTTTTTGCCTGTGAGGAGGCTGGCTCAAAGGAAGGCCACAGCTACTTCCATGAACAACCACAAGGAACAACCTCAAGGCATTTTAACTAGCCTTGAGTATTGTCTGTCTTCTGGTTGTGATATCAATGTAGGGTATGTTACTTTTTTTTTGTTGTTGTTGTTTTTTTTGTTTTTGGTTTTTGGAGACAGGGTTTCTCTGTGTAACCCTGGCTGTCCTGGAACTCACTCTGTAGACCAGGCTGGACCTGAACTCAGAAATCCACCTGCTATGCTACTCTTTTTAAACTTTATATTTTACATAGGGGTGTGATAAGTCCGACCAGTGGAACTATTCGGGGTCCGTGGGTCACCTCAGGCTGGAGATTGGACTGGACCTGTAGAGAAAAGCGGGCACAGAAAAGAAGGAAAGACGCCAAGTAGAGTCTATCAAGGCGCAACTTTACTTTGGGGGAAGCTGGGCTTAAATATCCAGAGGTACAAAATGTGGAACCACACAAAGAGCACAATTTTGCATAAAGTAAATATAGCTTCTAGACAGAAAGGCGACTCTCAGGTAGGTGAATTGTTTACAATAAACAAATGACTTCAAACAGCAAAGATAACAGCAGATCTGCTAACAGGATAAGCAAGCAAGCCCACTGTGGCTTTGATCCGGCACAGCAGGGATCCGGGCACAACAAGTGTGAGGTGTTGGCTCTGGGATATCGATTCTAGGCAAAGACGATTCTCAGCAATTCTCAGCAACGTTCAGACAAGGCAAAAGGAGGCCAACAGGTATGGATTGGTTTTGCCTGAACTTATCTGTGCACAGTACAAAAAAAGGCCAGAAGATGATATCAAGTCTCTTGAGACTGGAGGTACAGCAGTTACTGGTTAACTACTATATGATTTATGAGTATGGGATCTATATCCTCTGTAAAAATATTCAGCGATCTTAACTGCTAAGCAATGGGTCTAGCAACTACCTCTTCTTTAACGTTTTATGTATTGTAATTAAATATATTACACCACTTTCCTTTTTCTTGTCCTCTCTGCAGCCCTTGCTAAATTCTTCCCAGCCAATTTCTTTCTTTTTACACATGTGTAAATAAGTCTGCTCAAACCATTTCTGTTGGTTGTGTGTACATGAATTCATTGTACATGTTGTATTTTGGGATAAAAATATAGGGAGCTCATCCTTGGCTGAGGCTACTTCTCCTGCTTGCAAGAGAAGTCCACTCTTTAATGATGATCAGGATGTTGGGGCACAAAGGTCCTTGTACCCACAGATCTCTAGGGAAACCAGAAATGTTAGATATTCAGAGGCCTGCACAAATTGATTAAAACAAGATACCTGCATTCAACCTAAAAGGCTGGAAGTGGATTTTCGTAATGACCCAGTGGCCTTTTTGTTCTCTGTATAGGCAGACTTCATATAACTTTTGCTATAGAGGCAGACCTTACCCAAATTCTCCAAAATGATTGTCTGCCCAACCCATGAGGTGTTCAACAGGGACCTAGGGCAGGGGAGAGGGAGACTGAAAGTGACAAGAGACACGAATAATGAGAACAAGACAGTTGTCTGATCAAGCTCCCAAAACCTTTACTTCAGAGATGGCAATATAAGGACAAGCAGAAGAAAGCTTCAAGGGCAGGGGAAGAGCCTGGGGCAAGGGAGGAGAAAGAACCCAAGATAAGGGACAGGGGAAGAGCCTGCAGCAAAGGAGGGCAGTCTTCAGTTCCTGGAATCAAGGGTCAATGTCCTCCACACCCACAAATATTCTTTTAGACTACATTTGCTCTCTCATAGCTATTAAGTGTAAGCTAGTAATTTTTCAGTAGGCCATTGTTAAAGCCATGGCTCCCGGCAACTGTCTTAAACTCTTTCCTTCCTTGACTGTTACCAGTCATTAGGGAGGTGTCACATGTCCTTTACGGCATGCTGACATCTCTGCTATTGGTTAGAAACCACAGTAGATGCCAGGTCTTTTACCAACAGAACCCACCATCACAGTCACATGTACTTTGTAAAAGGGTTTCTATGTAACCACATATTAAGCTTTATTGTAGACTTGGAATTGAACTGATTGGACTGATTTTTGCCTGGAAACCTTTCCCCAAATTGTACTGTGTTTTAAACATGGTGACAATGAACCACATGATATTACATTCCCTGAATTCTGATACAGGTTGACAAAATCAATCTGAACCTGGATTTTATCCTCAACTCTTAGTGTGGTTCACTTTCCAGTCTCATGCCTGCAGGGGCCTACTCAACAGATCTCTGGCCCCAAGTAACCTAGAATGTCTTGGATGGGAAACATTAACAAGAAGATAAAACTTGGGGTGGAAAATACCTCAAAGGTTTAGGAAACTGAAATATCTCCTAGAACACCCAGGGTTCTTAGTTCTCAATACATAAGGCCTCCCATTCTGATGTACAACTCAGCTCCAGGAATTCTGATAACATTCCCCGGCCTGTCTGTCCAGTAGGCATGAATGGAGTAAAAAGATAGACATGCAGAAAAACAGCCCTACACACACACACACACACACACACACACACACACACACAAACACACACACATACAAACACTAAGGAAAAAATAATGTAAACTACATAGATAAAAAGGGGCATTGAAGAATAGCAACAACACAATCCCTCTTAAGGTCCTTTCATGTGTTTGCAACCAGGGCCCTGTCACCATTTTCAAATATGCATGTGACCAAGCATGGTAGCACATGCTATCAACTCCAGGACTTTGGAGGGAAATTCATATCCATGAAGTTGAGGCCATGCTGGTCTACATAGTCACTTCAATAATACAACCAATCTCAAATGGAATTAAATTTTTAAGTGAATATTGTTCTGGTATCTAAACCAGGAGCAACTATTGACGTGTAATTCAAATTTTATTTTACAGCCAGGCCAAACTTGCAGTCTCCTCTGAATGAGAAGAGAGAAGCATTCCTGATTAAATGCAGGGGAGCCTGTTTATACTGAAACTCAAGGCTGAGGTACATAGCAAATGATACAAGAGCAGATTGTTTCGCATTTAATAATTTAGTTAACTATCACCTAGTCCACAGAATACCATGAAACAATGGTAACGAAGTATGATGTGTAAATCACAAGCTTATTGAGAAAGAACCAATCAAATAAGGTTGACTTTTAACTTGGAACACAAGGAAAGAAAAACACCATAGGGAGCTATATAGAAAGAAATAAAAGGTTAATAGTTTTAATATGAAAAGACATAAAGAGTGTTACCCAGCCCTTAACAAGTATAATTTTCTTTATTTGGGTTGCATTGACAACCGATATTACCGTGATCTACAAAATATACTATAATGTCTAACACATATTGAATCTGCAGCAGATAGTATTATGCATTTAATCCCGTGCCTTTGGAGCATCATTCAGACCATGACAGTCTTAACAGGACAGAGAGCCTAGAAGTCATTTGATGTTGATCTGATTAGAAGTTGTTTTAGTTAGGGCTTCCATTGCTGTGAAGAGACACAATGAAAGAACCTTTCTAAAAGACCAAGATTTAATTGGCGCGCCTTACACTTTCAGAGGTACAGTCAGTTATCATCATGTGGATAAGCAAGGTGGAGTCTAGGCAGACATGGCGTTGGAGGAGCCAAGAGCTCTACATCTTTATCCAAAGGAAGTGAGAAGAAGACTGGCTTCTGCAGGCACCCAGGCTGAGCATAGGAGGCCTCAAAGGCCCCCCCCCCCCACGCCGTCCCTGACCTCAAGCTGTACTACGTAGCAAAAGAGATTTTAAAAACTTCACTGTAGGGGGCTGGCGAGATGGCTCAGCAGGTAAGAGCACTGACTGCTCTTCTGAAGGTCCTACGTTCAGATCCCAGCAACCTCATGGTGGCTCACAACCGCCCATAATGAGATCTGATGCCCTTTCTTGCTATGTAAGTTTCCTGGGGAGTTGGGGGGGGAACCCCACTCTCAGGTCTCAGGAATGACGACCCCAAACGCCACCAAGCGTGAACTTGATGCAACCAGCAAGAGGCTCTTTTATTCAGCACTGGGCGAAACTCATATCCCAGGCAGGGGTAGAGGAGTCTGGCCTCAAGCAAAAATTTAGACAGGTCTTTATACCTACACAGTTGCTGGGGCAGAGGGGAGACTAAGGCAGAGGAAAGTACGGGGTGGTCTCTGATTGGTGCTGGCTTGCAAAGGACAGTACGGGGTGGTCTCTGATTGATTGGTGCTGGCTTGCAAAGGAAAGTATGGGGTGGTCTTTGATTGGTGCTGGCTTGCAAAGGAAAGTACTGGGTGGTTTCTGATTGGTGTTGACTTGCAAAGGAAAGTAGGGGGTGGTCTCTGACTGGTGCTGGCTTGCAAAGGAAAGTAGGGTGGTCTCTGATTGGTGTTGGCTTGCAAAGGGAAGTACGGGATGGTCTCTGATTGGTGCTGGCTTGTGCTGGGGTTCAGGGGCAGGTTAGCCACCTGGCAGTTGTTTGTTACCTTTTCTCGGCCAGGTCATCCTGGTCTCCTTGTTTCTAGGTTCTGGGAGATGGTCTCCCACAGAGTTCAACTAACGGCTAAGTTACCACAGTACAGTTTGAAAACTTAAACTTAACCTCTCAGTTTGTCTGAAGACAGCTACAGTGAATTACGCCCAAGCGAATGGGGGCTAGAGCAAGCAGGGCTGGCAGAGGTCCTGAGTTCAATTCCCAGAAGCCACATGATGGCTCACGGCCATCTGTACAGCTACAGTGTACTCATACATATAAAATAAATAAAATAAATCTTTAAAACAAACAAACAAACAAACAAAAACAAACAAACAAAAGAACAAACAAAAAAACCCCCAAAACCCCTGCACTGTATTTTTACAAAAGCACACACTTTGATCAAGGGAATCAAATCAAAGCCCAGAGATAAACTCAAACATCTATGGACATTTTATTTTTGATAAAGAAGCCAAAAGTATACAGTGAAAAAAAAATAAAGCATCTCCAAAAATTGTGCTGGTCTCACTGGATGTCTACATACACAAGAATGAAAATAGATCCCTATTCATTGCCATGCACAAAACTCAAGTCCAAGTGGATCAAGGATCTCAACATAAAAATGAATACATTAAATCTCATAGAAGAGAAAGTTGAAAATACTCTTGTGCACATTGGTACAGGAACCAATGGTTCAGGTTCTAAGATCGACAATTGATAAGTAAGACCTCATGAAACTCTGAAACTTCAGGAAGGCAAAGGACACTGTCAATAGGACAAAACGGCACCCTACAGATTGAGAAAGGATCTTTAGGAGCTGGAGAGATGGCTCAGCGGGTAAGAGCACCAACTGCTCTTCTGAAGGTCCTGAGTTCAGATCCCAGCAACTACATGGTGGCTCACAACTATCCATAATGAGATTGTAGGGCTGGAGAATTTTAGAATTAAGAAAAAAAGGAGCATTTAGTAGAACCGTATTGGTGGGAATGTATACTGTGTAACCTTCATCTGGAAGGGCATGGAAAACCTCTGTAACAGCCAAGAATGCAGACTAGCCAGTTTCAGAAACCTGTTGGCCAAAAAGCACCCCCGCCCCCCAGCTAGGTCCAAGAACAAAAAGGCAGGATGTGAGCCAGCCATCCGGATGGTTCTAGGGAACGGTCAGCCATAAAGTGAATAGTATAGACCAAACCACAATCTTGTGTCCAAACCACATTCTTGTGCATAATGAGTGTGCAGGATGTTTTCCTTATGACCCTGACTCAACTAGGGGCTGGATCTCTTTAGAATTTTCCACTGTTCTCTTGTCATGTTTCCTTGGTAACCCCTCACCCCCCTAGTTTGTGGTTTTTCCCTTTAAATTCCCCTTACTCCTCGTGCTCGTGGTCGAATTCCTCTGGCCTGCTAGGTTACGAGTTCGACCATGGTACCGGCCTTTCCTCAATAAACCTCGTGTGTTTTGCAGCAAGTTTGGTTCCTCATGTTTTTGGATTTCAATCGATTAGGATATATTGGTAATATTAATTTTCATATTAAGATGTTAAGAAAAATAATTGTCACTTCCTGTTGTTTTGGTGTGAGGTTTTTAATGACTTCTTCAATTTCCTTAGGTGATATGATCCTGTTTAGATAGCTTGTCCACTCTTGTTTCAACTTTTTTATGTAGTGTCTGTCTAGAAAACTGTCCATTCCATCTAGATTTTGCAGTTTTGTTGAGTATAGTCTTTTGTAGTACCATGATGATTTTTTGAATTTCCTCTGTTTCAGGTTGTTATTTCTCCCTTTTCCTTTCTGATTCTGTTAGTTTGGATACTGTCTCTAGACCCTTTAGGTATTGTGACTATGGGTTTATTTATCTATCTTGTTGATTTCTAAAAGGAAACATTTTTTGTTTTGTTGATTTTCTATATCTTTATCTTTGTTTCTATTTGGTTGATTTTGGCCCTGAGTTTGACTAGTTCCTGCCTTCTACTCCTCTTGGGTGTAGTTGCTTCCTTTTGTTCTAAATCTCTCAACTGTGCTGTTAAGTTGTTAGTGTAACATCTTTCAATTTCTTCTTCCAGAGAACTTAGTTTTTTGAGTTTTGTTTTTAGGACTTCTTTCATTGTACCTTGTAAATTTGGGTATGTTGTGTCATCATTTTCATTTAATTCCAGGAAGTCTTTGATTTCATCTTTATTTCTTTCCTTACTATGTTATCATTGAGTAGAGTTTTATTCAGTTTCCACTTGTATGTAGGCTTTCAGTTGTTTTAATTCTTATCGAAGACCAGCCTTAGGCCATCATGATCTCATAGGACGGTTGGGATTATTTCAATGTTTTGTATCGGTGGAGGCTTGCTTTGTCTCCTATTATATTGTTAGTTTCAGAGATGGTACCATGAGGTGCTAAGCAGAATATCTACTCTTTTGTTTTGTCGACATCTGTTAAATCCATTTGGTTCATTATCTCTACTAATTTCATTGTGTCTCTGTTTAATTTCTTTTTCAATAAGCTGTTCATTTGTGAGAATTGTGTGATGAAGTCCCCACTGTTATTGTATGGGATTCGATATATGTTTTGAGTTTTAGCAAAGTTTCTTTATTAATGTGGGTGCCCTTGCATTTGTGACATAGATTTTCAGAATTAAGACTTTCTCTTGGTGGATCTTTCCTTTATGAATATGAAGTGGCCTTTTTCATATTGCTTGATAACTTTTGGTTGAAAGTCTATTTTATTAGGTATGAGGATGGCAACTTCAGCTTATTTCTTGGGATGATTTGCTTGGAAGGTCTTTTTCCAGCTTTTTCCTGTGAGGTAGTGACTCTCCTTGTTATTGAGATGTAGTTCTTATATGCAGCAAAATGCTGAATTCTGTTTGTATGTTCAGTCTGTTAGCATATACCTTTTTGTTTTGCTTTGTTTTGTTCTGTTTTTTGATACAGGGTTTCTCTGTGTAGCCCTGGCTGTCCTGGAGCTCACTTTGTAGACCAAGCTGGCCTTGAACTCAGAAATCTGCCTGCCTCTGCCTCCCAAGTGCTAGGATTAAAGAAGTGCTCCACCACCACCTGGCTTAGCATATATCTTTTTATAGGTTAGTTGAGTCCATTAATATTGAGAGATATTAAACATAGATGACTGTTAGTTCCTTTTGTTTGCTTTTGTAGTTGGCATTATGTGCATGCCACAGACACTTATTTTTATTTTATATTTTGTTTTGCTTATTCACTTAAATCCTGCTCAACAACCTTCTCTCAGTTAGTCTCTCCCAAAATACTTCCTCCTTCTCCTGTCTAATACTCATCTTAGTGGTTGGGGATTCTCTGGGTATCTCACTGGCACTTCAAATCTTTGTAAGTGTAGGGACCTGTTCTCCAATGGAGACCTGAAAAAGCACCCCAGCTGGAAGAAGATATTCCAATTAAAGGCCACGCCCTTTGTCACACCCACTTTCAACAGTAGCATCAAGCAATTAGACGGCCAAAACTGGTGTCCAAGGGTAGATACCTTCACTATTGCATGTAGTATAAGGTTCAAAAATCAATAGTACACATACCAGAAATTAAATTAAATAATTCCATTGAATTATACAAAAAAGCAGGAGAGAAATCTGATTTTTTTGTTTCTATCCTTTTTTTTTAATTTTATTTCCATTTAAAATTGTTTTTCTCTGATTGTACAACCCGACTAGGGTTTTTCCTAGGTCTACTCCTCCCAGCTCCTTCACACATGCCTCCTTAACACTATAATTCTATCTCCCATTAGAAAACAGTCTTCTATGGGATATCTTTAGAGTAATATATAATAATATAAAATATAGTAAGACAAAACAAATGTTAACATATATGTATTAGATAAAAATAAATGAACATAAGGAAATTCCCAAAAGAAGGCATGAAATCCAGAGTATCATGTGTTCATGTATAAATACCATTAAAAAAATCTAACTTGTAAGAGATAATATATATGCAAAGAACTTTTAGGTTAAAAATAAATATTAGGTAAAAAAAAAAAAGCAGTAAGGGAAAAATGTTCAGTAACATTTAAAGGCAGACCTATCAGGATTACACCAGACTTCTTGCCAGAATTTATGAAATCCAGAAGATCCTAGGCAGATGTCATACAGGCCCTAAGAGAACACAAAGGCAATCAACGATACTATACCCAGCAAAACTTTCGATTACTATAGAAGGAGAAAACAGACATTCCATGACAAAAACAAATTTATACAATATCTTCCCACAAATCTAGCCTTCGAAGGATAGTAAATGGAAAACTCCACCAGAAGAAAAGGAACTACACCTTAGAAATAGCAAGAAAATAGTCTTTTAACCAACCAAAAAGAAGATAGCCACATAAACACAATTTTGCCACTAACAACATAAATAGCAGGAAGCAACAATCACTTTTCTGTAATATTTCTTCATATCAAAGGACTGAATTCCTCAATAAAAAGACATAGACTAACAGACTTGATATGTAAACAGGACCTAACATTGTGCTACATACAGGAAACCCATCTCAGTGACAAGGAGAGATACTCCCTTAGAGTAAAAGGTTGGAAAACATTTTTTTTTTAAAAAAAATTAGTTATTTTCTTTATTTACATGTAAATTTCTCCTTTCCCAGTTCCAGTCAAGCAAATGGTTCCAAGTAACAAGCTGGAATAGCCATTCTAATATAGAATAAAATCACCCTTCAATCTTAAGTTATCAAGAAAGATAAGTAGGGACACTTGATACTCATGAAAGTTAAAATCTACCAAGAAGAACTCTCAGTTCTGAACATCTCTGCTCCAAATGCAAGGACACTTACATTCACAATAGAAACTTTGTTAATCTCAAAGCAAATATTGTATCTTCCACAATCATAGTGGGATATTTCAATACCCCACTCTCAGCAATGGACAGAAACAGCAATAGGAAAAAGTTAACAAAGACACAATGATCTAACAGAAGTTATGAATCAAGTGGAATTAACAGATATCTATGGAACTTCTTATCCTAAAACAAAATAATATACCTTATTCTCAGCACCTCATGATACCATCTCCAAAATTACCATATAATCAATCACAAACCAGGCCTCAACATATATAAGAAGATTCAAATTATCCTGTGCATCCTATCAGATCATCACGGGCTAAGGCTGCTCTTCAATAACAACATAAACAATAGAAAGCCCATATACATGTGGAAGCTGGACAACACTTTACTCAATGTTAACTTGGTGAAGGAAGTAATGAATAAAGAAATTAAAGACTAGTTAGAGTTTAATGAAAATGAAGCCACAACATTCCTGCTAAGAGGAAAAGTAATAGTTCTGAGTGCCTCCAAAAAGAAACTGGAGAAAGCATACACTAACTGTAGGCCTGTTTCACTCTGCTGAGACCTGGAGCTGTCTGCTCCTGATGTCTGAGTTGCTCTGTTGCTGATGCCTGGGGCTGTGTAGCGCATTAGGTAGAAGGAGGCAATGCAGAATCGTGAGATCCTTTATTATAGGAAAGAGAAGAGAAAGCTGGCCATGTAGAGAGAAAGCAAGGAGAGGAAGGAGAGGAGAAGAGAAGGAGAGATAGAAAGGACAGGAAGAAAGCAAAAGAGCAAGAGAGGAAGAGAGGGCAAGAGAGATGACAAAGAGCAAGAGAGGAAGAAAGGAACCAAGGGAGTACAAAGAGAAAGAGAGAGAGGAAGAAGGCAAGAGAGAGAGAGGAGGGCAAGAGAGCAAGAAAGGAAGAAAGGAAACAAAAGAAAGGGGAGGAGGTGAACCACCCCTTATATTGTGTAAGGTAGGGCTATCTGTCTGTGGTGTGGCCCATGCCTGGCTGTGATCAGATGACTGCTGGTAGGGTTCAGTGAGACTGCTGAGAGTTTGGGGCATTGTCTATGTGACAGAGTACACATCTCTTGTGGGGGCAGCTGTGAGAGGTTGTGACTGAAACAGGAGCCAAGAACCCAGGAGTCATGACCAAATGAATTACATCTCTTGCAGGAAGAAACTATCTCCCACAGGGGATCTCGGGTTCCAGGTCTATTACTTGACTGGGCCCTGGTTGTTGAACAGCCAACAGCCCTACAATTAGCAGATTGACAACACAACTGAAAGCTCTAGAACAGAAAAGCAAATAGACCCAAGAGGAGTAGAAGGCAGAAAATAATCAAACCCAGGGCTGAAATCAACCACGTAGTAACATAAAGAACTATACAAAAATCACCCAAACCAGGAGCTGGTTCTTTGAGAAAATCAACAAGATGGATTAACCCTTAGCCAGAATAAGTAGATGGCACAGAGACAGTATCCAAATCAACAAAATCAGAAATGAAAAGGGAATCAGAACAACAGAAACTGAGATAATCCAAAAAATCATCAGATCCTACTACAAAAGCCTATATAAAAGAAAACTGAAAAACATGAACAAAATGCACAGTTTTCTAGACAGATACCAGGTACAAAAGTCAAATCAGGATCAGATAAACAATCTAAACAATCCCATAGCCCCTAAAGAAATAGAAACAGTCATTAATAATCTCTCAACCAAAAAATGTCAGGACCAGATGGGTATAGTTCAGAGTTCTATCAGACCTTCAAAGAAGACATAATACTAATACTCTTCAAATTATTCCAAAAGTAGAAAAAGAATGAACACTACCTAATTCATTCTATGAAGACACAATTACTCTGATAACTAAACCACACAAAGACCCAACAAAGAAAGAGCACTTCAGACAAATTCCCTTATAAATATCCAATGGAAAAATACCCAATAAAATTCTTGCTAACCAAATCCATGAACACATCAAAATGATCATCCATCATGATCAAGGAGGGATGCAGGGATGATTCAATATATGGAAATGCATCAATGCAATCCAGTATATAATCTAAGAAAAAGAAAAAAAACACAGGATGATTTCATTAGATGTTGAAAAGTCATTTGAGAAAATCCAACACCCCTTCATGATAAAAGTCTTGGAAATATCAGGAATTCAAGGCCGATATTTAAACATTATAAAAGCAACATACAGCAAATCTGTAGCAAACATCAAACTAAATGAAGAGAAACCTGAAGCAATTCCACTAAAATCAGTGATTAGACAAGGCTGTCCACTCTCTTCTAACCTGTTCAATGTATTACTTGAAGTCATAGCCAGAGCAATTAGACAACAAGAGGTTTAAGGGATACAAATTGGAAAGGAAGAAGTCAAAATATCACTATTTGCAGATGATATGACAGGATACTTAAGTGACCACAAAAACTCCACCAGAGAACTCCTGTAGCTGAGAGACAACTACAGCTAAGTGGCTGGATATAAATTAACTCAAGCAAATCAGTAGCCTTCCTCTACTCAAAGGATAAACAGGCTGAGAAAGAAATTAGGGAAACAAAACCTTTCACAATAGTCATGAATAGTATAAAATCTCTTGTTACTACAGTAACAATGGCTGTCTTTCCAAAAATAATCTACAGATTTAGTGCAATCTTCATCAAAATACCCAATAAATTCTTCATAGAGTTGGAAAGAGTAATTCTCAAAATCATCTGGAGTAAGAATTAAAAACCCAGGACAGTGAAAAATAAGGTCAACAATAAACGAAATTCTGAGGGAATCAGCATCCCAGATCTCAAGCTGTACTACAGAGCAATCATGATTAAAACTCCATGTTATTCGTATAGTAACACACAGGTAGATCAGTGGAATAGAATTGAAGACCCAGTAATGAACCCACACACCTATGGTCACTTGATCTTTGAAAAGGGAGCTAAAACCATCCAGTGCAAAAAAGACACCATTTTCAACAAATGGTGCTAGTTCAACTGCTGGTTAGCATGTAGAAGATTGCCAATCGATTGGTTCTTATCTCCTTGAACAAAGCTCAAGTTAAAATGCATCAAGGACCTCCACATAAAACCAGATACACTCAAACTAATATAAAAGTGAGTGGGGAAAAGCCTCAAGCACATGGGCAAGTGGAAAATTTCCTGAACAGAACACCAATAGCTTATGCTGTAAGATCAGGAATTCACAAATGGGACTTCATAAAACTGCAAAGATTCTGTAAGCAAAGGACACTGTCAATAGGACAAAAAAATAACCAACAGATTGGGAAATGATCTTTGCCCATCCTACATCCAATAGAGCGCTTATATCTAATATATACAAAGAACTCAAGAAGTTAGACTCCAGAGAACATAATAACCCTACTAGAAATGGGTTACAGAGCTAAACAAAGAATTCTCACCTGCAGAATAGCAAATGACTGAGAAGCACCTAAAGGAATTTTTCATCATCCTTAGTATTCAGGGAAATGTCCTTTGATTCTTAAAGTTCTTTGGTGTTTCTTGTGATGCACTTCTTCAGTCCAGATTTTGTTAATTTGAATTTTCTTTTTTTTTAAAGATTTATTTATTTATTATATGTAAGTACACTCTAGTTATCTTCAGATACCCCAGAGGAGGGCATCAGATTTTATTACAGATGGCTGTGAGCCTCCATGTGGTTGCTGAGATTTGAACTCATGACTTTCAGTAGAGCAGTCGGTGGTCTTAACCACTGAGCCATCTCTCTAGCCCGTTAATTTGAATTTTCTCTCATGGATTTTCACTTAGATTGCCTAACAGTTTGACTGTCTTAATTTTTTTTATAACAACAAATGCTTTTTTAAATATATATATTTTAGTCCTTATGTTCTTTCTTTTGTTTCTACTTTATTTACTTTCCACCTCATGTTGATTATTTCTTATATTTTACTCTTCTTATGTTTCCTGAACATAAGAAATTAGACTCCAGAGGACCAAATAACCCAATTCAAAAGTGAGTTGAGCCAGGTGGTGGCGGCGCACGCCTTTAATCCCAGCACTTGGGAGGCAGTGGCAGGTGGATTTCTGAGTTTGAGGACAGCCTGGCCTACATAGTGAGTTCCAGGACAGTCAGGGCTATACAGAGAAACCCTGTCTCAAAAATAAAAAATAAAAAAAAAAAAAAAGTGGGTTGAAGAGCTAAATAAAGAATTCTCAACTGAGGAATTTTGAATGAACAAGAATCACCTAAAGAAATGTTCAACATCCTTAGTCATTGAGAAAATGAAAATCAAAATCCCAGTTGAGGATTAGGGCCACCCACCCTTCTCAAAATGTTAACCCCAAATTTTTCCTGTCTAAGGGAAATACAGGGACAAAGAGTAGAGTAGAGAATGAAGGAAAGGCTATCCAGATGCTGCCCAATCCGGTTATCCATTTCATATTCAGCCACCAAACACAATCACTATTGCTGATGTCAAGAAATGCTTGCTTACAGGAGCCTGTTGTGGATGTCTCCTGAGAGGTTCTGTCAGAACCTTACAGATACAAATGCGAATGCTTGCAGCCAACCATTTAATGAGCATAGGGACCCCAGTGGAGGAGTAAAAGGATGGATGGAGGGAACTCAAGGGGTTTGTAACTCCATAGGAAGCACAACAACAATATCAAACAACAAGACCTCTCCCAGAACTCCCAGGGACTAAACTACCAACCAAAGAATAGACATGGAGAGACCCATGGCTCCAACTGCATATATAGCAGAGGGTGTCCTTATCTGGCAGCAATGAGAGGCTATAAGTCCTGTGAAGGCTCTATGCCATTGCATAGGGGAAAGTTATGGCAGTAAGGCAGGTGTTGGTGGGTGTGTGGGCAGACATTCTCTTAAAACAGAAGGGAGAGGTTGTGTTGGGGGTGTTGGAGGCGAAACTCGGAAGAGGGATAACATTTGACATGTAATTAAATAAAATAACCAATAAAAATTAACAAAACCTGCATACACATAAAAACAATATAAACAAGTACATCTAAAAGTAAAAAAGAAACAAAGAAAGTAGGAGTCAAGTTATTTGACTAAAGAAGGCGAGACCAGCCAGGAGGCACAGGCCTCACTAGTCAAGCAGGGGAGCCCCAGGGCAGCAGGGACAGGATCCTCTCAGCTTCAGAGTGACAGAGGTGGATCAGCGACCCTTTCTGTCCCATCCCTGCAAGTGGAGGACCTGACTCCAGGGATTGCTTTAACACAGAGACTCAGTGACTTTCTAAGGTGGGACCAGCCGGGAGGCACAGGCCCCAGGAGTCACAGGGGAGTGGCAGGGCAGCAGGGACATGACAAGCTCTAGTCAGAGACGCCAAGAACATCTAACATCAGAGATAAAGATATGGCGAAAGACAAACACAAGAATCCTACCAACAGAAACCAAGACTGCTTGCCTTCATCAGAACTAGTACTCCCACCACAGCAAGTCCTGGATATCCCAAAACACTGGAAGAGCAAGATTTGGATCTAAAATCATATCTCACAATGCTGATAGAGGAACTTAAGAAGGACATGAATAACTCCTTTAAAGAAATACAGGAGAACAAAGGTAAAGAGGTACAAGCTCTTAAAGAGGAAACAAAAAAATCCCATAAAGAATTACAGGAGATCACAAGTAAACAAGTAGAAGCACTTAAAAAGAGCAAACTCAAAAATCCCTTAAGGAATTGCAGGAAAACACACACACACACACAAAAAAACAGCTGAAGGAATTGAGTAAAACCATCAAGGACCTAAAAATGGAAGTAGAAACAATAGAGAAGTCACAAAAAGAGACAACTCTGGAGTTAGAATTCTTAGGAAAGAAGTCAGGAAACATAGCTGTAAGCATCACCAATAGACTACAAGAGATAGAAGAGAGAATCTCAGGGGCAGAAGATAACATAGACAACATTGACAGAACAGTCAAAGAAAATGCAAAATGCAAAACAACCTTAACCCAAAACATCCAGGAAATCCAGGAAGCAATGAGAATACCAAACCTAAGGATAATAGGTATAGAAGAGAGTGAAGACCTCTAACTTAAAGGGCCAGTAAATATCTTCAACAAACTTATAGAAGAAAACTTCCCTAACCTAAAGAAAGAAATGCACATGAACATACAAGAAGCCTATAGAACTCCAAAAAGACTGGACCAGAAAAGAAATTCCTCCTGCCACATAATAGTCAAAACAACAAATGCACAAAACAAAGGAAGAATACTAAAAACAGTAAGGGAAAAAGGTCAAGTAACATACAAAGGCAGGCCTATCAGAACTACACCAGACTTCTCACCTGAGACTATGAAAGCTAGAAGATCCTGGGCAGATGTCATGCAGACCCTACAAGAACACAAATGCCAGCCCAGGCTAGTATATCCAGCAAAACTCTCAATTACCATAGATGGAGAAAACAAGATATTCCATGACAAAACAAAATTTACACAATATCTTTCCACAAATCCAGCCCTACAAAGGATAATAGATGGAAAACATCAACATAAGGAGCAAAACTACACCCCAGAAGAGACAAGAAGGTAATCTTTCAACAAACCCACACAGACCTAATTCCATCTCTTACAACAAATACAACAGGAATGTGACAAATACTTTTTCTTAATATATTAATACGAAAATTAATATTACCAACTTATCCTAATCGATTGAAATCCAATAATATAAGGAATTAGAAATTTGTTGATTGTTATCCAATGGTCTCTCTAATTTGGTAATTGGAGAAATAGGTCTAACATTGTACAAACTATATATACTTTCAGCTTGTTTGTTACAGTGTCTTGTTGTGTATAACATAAGGGTCTTGAAATCTTGCTTCTCCTATCTCAGCCTGTCTATTAGTAGTATTGTTTATTTCATGTCTTTACACTATACTATGGTTTTCACAACAGCTTATATATTCCAAAAGTAGTTATATACTCAAGGGAGACATAGACAATTAACTTGGGAGGTCACTTGTAGGAAAGAGAACAATAAAGAGTGAGACTGAATGCTTTGCTTGACATTTGTAGCTCTTGTAGCAAGTTCAAAGAAGAGGACTTTACAAGTTAGTCTTTCTCTGAGATGAAAGATTTTCCAAATTATCACAGCCAATGAACCAGATTCTTACCTGCACCTAATGTCTGTGCCACCCTCCAAGCAGAACCATTGTTCATTGTAACAGTTGGTGAATGACTTTATGGATAGCCTATCTTAATACACACACCATTTCTTAAATGAATGTAACCTGTTCTCTGTGGGCTGTGAATAAAGTCACTAACTCAAGTCAAATAGTTTTGACCATAACAGGAAGTCTATGTCCAAAAATTTTGCCTATAGTTCATTCCTTCAACTCTCAGCTTAGCTACGAAGGAGGTAAAATCCTTCCGTGATTTGAGGGTCATTGAAGTACAGCCTCATTACAATGAAATCCAATGTCTAAAAATTGTTCTTATTTTGGGCTTATACCACAGAAAGAGCCAAGATTTTAAACTCTACTATATACAAAACAAACAAACAAACAAAAAGACTTTACATATTTATGTTCATTTAAGAAAATACTAGTAGTGATGTATTATTTTTAAATATGCAGGTAATATGTTTGGCAAGATGGGATACAGAAATGGGTCAGAGAGGTGCAGATACCAGCAAAGTGCATGCTACATTTGGGCTGTAATGAAGCACACAATAATGTATGGTATTTTAAAAGAAATAATGTTTTAAAAGAAATAATGATTATTAAACAAAAAAACCTTTACCAAATCTGAACTACTGGAAATTTCATTTGCACTCTTGAAAAACAATTTTTCTCTGTATTCTCATGAAAGACTGCTCCATCATCATTCCTCTACATACAAGTCTCTGCACTCTGCACTTATCACAGATCCAGAAGTCATAAACAGGGAAAAATGGTGACTTTTACATAATACAGAAATATCCAGTGCAAAACACTAAACTTGTTTGTGTCATTCAAACACAACATGGGGCATATCATCACCCAAACCCATGAATTCTTGCCTACATATATTCTGCTTTCTTTCAGTCCAAATCCAATGAAACAGGTTCATGGCTGAACAATATTCAGTAAATTCTCAGAGAGTCAGTGTTGATTCTAGAATGCAACCAGAAAATGATGGGTAGAAAGAATGTATAAGTAAAGTTTACAATTGAAACACAGTGTACTTTTACAGTCACTATTTGTTTCAAAGACTAAGAAACTATTTTTTAAATAAGACTTCTTCATAGTCACTACCAGAAGGCAAAATGACCAAAAACAACGCAGGAAAACAAATATAATGTAGAATAGATGGATCAGCATAAGTTAGTAAATCAAAAAAAAAATGAGGGCATAGGAGGTAGATAATGAATTGGAATTCAAATATTGAGATGACTTTTCCATTACTAATGAATTTTTGGAAGGTGAAGTAACCTTTTTGTTATATTGGAAATAAAGGACACAGCACGGGGTTCTTTCTGGAAATTGTTGAACCTTTAAATCTCCATCTTTACCATGTAAATTAACTGTGGATCTGTGAAAAAGTCTATAATTTTGGATAGAGCTGGATTAAGTATATTAGGGGGTTTGATCTGTTTATTGATTCTCAAGACAATGGAAGCACGGGCTGTGTTTAGCTATTCTTAACTGTCACTTCTGTGACATAGTCCATACTCTATAAGGTCTGAGGATCTGAGTGACTCTAAGCATGAGACTGCCTCTCCCTGACTTGGACCTTGCAAACCAGTGTCCAGTGTGACCTCCATAGCTCCAATTGTACTATTACTGCATGTCTCACTGTGATTATCTGATACAATCCACTGACATAATTTCTAATTGTGTTCACATAATCAGATTGTTGAAACTTTCCAAGGAACAAATTTGAACAAAAGGGCTTCCTTCAATGCATTCACAAACATGAGTGATTTCATGGATCTAGAGAATGAATTATCCTCCTAAGTATTTACTTACCTGTGTTTATTACATGGGCTGTGGACACCAGTTGCAGAGCCCCAGGGAAGAAGTATTTAAGTTTCCTCCAGGGCTCAGGAGCAATCTGAAAATAAAGTGAGTCATGAATATGAAACAAACTTCTCCTTTCACCAAAGAAATAAAAGCTGATAGAAATTTGATGTGCTGACATGCATGGAACTTCACAATTCAGATTGCCCAGGTTTAAGGCAGGAAAAATATGTTCATTTTGAGGGGAGTCTTCTTCCTCCTTAACATTCCGTTTCTCATGGTCAATTTCATTGATCCCAGGTGCTTTTGGAGAAAACATTTGAAGGAAGTCAAGGATAAAGATTTGGGAATAACTTGTTCTTTCATCCTTGCAGCAGTTCAGACTCCTATTGGGAAAGATTATTTCAACCAGACTATGAATGTCCTGTAAGTGATTTGTACTTTCCATGTAAATGACAACTTGAATATTTCTTGAGTGCTCTGAGGATGAAGATTAGGCAAATCCTTGAGTCTTGTGTCCTGTTGCTAAGTTTGACAACTAAGAAACAACCATAATTCCTTTACAGATTCAATCCTATTTCTGCCTTAATTAATCCAGTGAAGTTTTTGGATTTCTTTCAGGTGGCTTCTGACTTAAAGGCTGGAAGTTTAGGGATACAGGAATAAAGGGATACCTACATTGATCCTTAAAGCCCTCCTATTAACAGATTATATTGTACTCTATACAGTGATGACTCATTGAAATTGATACCTTTTGAGGAAGCACTCAAAAACAGACTTGGAAATGCTCTCTGTGGATGAGATCAGCACCATCTCTTATTTATGGGAGCCACACTGTCAGGAACTTTTAAAGCGTTTTCTATTTTCCAGGTTCTTGTGTCAATCCAATCTCACAACAAAAGCTATTTGTTCTCATCTTTAGAGGACAGATGCAGAAACTTCTAGCACAGTATAGTGCTTCTACTGAGTATAATTGATCATGTATAGACACATGTCCATAATGAACACTGTACTCTTTTACAGAAAAACAACTAAAACCCACAAATATGCTTTGGCATTAGCGTATTCAGTGGATGAAATCAACAGAAATCCTGATCTTTTACCAAATATGTCTTTGATTATAAAGTACACTTAGGGCCATTGTGATGGACAAACTGCAATACCTATACCCTATTTGTTTCATAAAGAAGAAGCAAGACGTTTCCCTAATTATTTCTGTAATGAAGAGAGTATGTGTCCGTTTCTGCTTACAGGACCCGATTGGGAGGTATCTTTAAGTTTCTGGAACTACCTGGACAACTTCTTATCTCCACATGTGAGTTATCATAGCTCAGGAATTTTTAATATCATGTCTCTTTGGGGGACTTTGATAGATATTCAGAAAGTTAATGGATGAGGTTGGACTTATGCTTATATCAATCTATGTAGTTTCAGGATACTTATTAATCAGAAACACGATAGACCTTCTGCTAGAGCCCACCTCCAGAAGCTGACAGATACCAGGAAGGAGCAATAGAGGAGGCCATGAACAATTGAGTCTGTCGTGGTGGTAGAAATAATCTTACAGCCTTTACTGACTGGCAGTCAGAGTATTTCTTTATTTATACAAATCTCAGTAAGCAGAAATTGATTCATGTTGTTCCAAATCATAGAATATATTATTTCTGTTGCTAGGTATGTGTTATCTTCATTGTTGGCATAAGTTTAAATTATCATTGGCAAACTGTGAAATAACAGAATTATTATATAAAATCATGGTTGTGATATAAGTTTAGTCATCAGTGACAAACTGTGATGGAACAGAAATAAATTTAACAAACATTTTCTCTATAACCCAACTTTTAAATATCTAGTATTTTTTACAAAGTCATGAAAGACCGTTCTTAGCCTGGCAACCCATAACATTTCAGTAGCACTAGACAGTATGAAAAACTCCAATCTAGTGTGTTGTGTTAGCTATTTGACTACCTGTGAATGTATAACCAAACATTAATAGTCAGAGTGAAAATTGTCATTAGACCTTCTGGCAAATATTTCAGGCCCATACTGCTATAGTTATGATATATCATTTTCTTTAATAATAGATGACTATGTCATATCTTTGTGGAATTTATTGCTATGTCTTATGTTGTTTTTTTCTTTTGTTTCCTAATTATAAGTTACAAGATTAGACCTTTTATTTATTTATTTATTTATTTATTTATTTATTTATTTTGATTTATCTGAGACAGGGTTTCTCTTTGTAGCCCTGGTTGTCCTAGAACTCACTCTGGAGACTAGGCTGGTCTCAAACTCAGAAATCAGCCTGCCTCTGCCTCCCAAGTGCTGGGATTATAGGTGTGGACCACCACCATCCGGCAAGATTAGACCTTTACAAGTCAACTTTTCTTTTTTTTTTTTTTTTAGTTAGATATTTTCTCTATTTACATGTCATATGTTTTCTCCTTTCCCAGTTTCCCCTCTGGAAAAAAACAAAAACAAAAAACGAAAACAAAAAGAACAAGAACAAACCTTTGTTCCTTTCCCCCTCCCCCTGTTCACCATCCTACCCTCTCCCACTTAACGGCTGTGGTATTCCTGTACATTGGGCCAAGAGCCTCTCCTCCCATTGATGACCAACTTGGCCATCCTCTACTATAAACATGCTGCCAGAGCAATCAGTCCCACCATGTGTACTCCTCCGTTGGTGGTTTAGTTCCTGGAAGCTCTGAGGGTACTAGTTACTTCATATTGTTGTTCATCCTAAGGGGCTTGCAAACACTTCAGCTCCTTGAGTCCTTTCTCTAACTATTTCATTGGGGACTCTGTACTCAATTGAATGGATGGCTGTGAGCCTCTACTTCTGTATTAATCTGGTAGTGTCAGAGCATCTCAGGAGACAGCTGTATCAGGCCGGATTGCCCTTCTTTCAGGCTCTGCTCCACAGTTAGTCTCTGCAACTCCTTCCATGGGTATTTTGTTTCCCCTTTTAAGAAGAAATGAAATGTCCACATTTTGGTCTTCCTTCTTCTTGAGTTTTTTTCTGGTTTGTTGATTGTACTTCATGTATTCTGAACTTCTGGGCTAAACCACTTATTACAAGACCTTCACAAGTGAACTTTTCCAAGAAAGAGGTGTTATGGGGTCCTGATACCTTGTTCTTTCATATTTTTCTACATGATTATTTATCCATCATTATAAGAAACTTTGTATGGAGGAAATAACTCTATTCAATCTATCTTTGTTTGTGTATATTTTCCTCAAGAGGTACAACTTATGAGTCCTATATATGTTGCCTCATCATTACCTGAGTATTTAGTAGGATGAGTTTTTCTAATCTGATCTGCAGCTAACACTTTTAGGCTGCCAAAGCTAGTTGACATCTTCAAATTATCATTGGTCTGATTATCTGTTTCCTGAGGAGGCACAGAGGTCAAAAATTGCCTGAGTATTTCAGAGCCTTATCTTAAAATGGAGATCTCTGGAATTTTTATGCAAATAACAACTTCTAGTGTAGTAGTAATACCTTCAAGTAGGGCAATATAGGGATATTGTTTCTGGAAAGCTAAATCAGTATTATGTACAAGACTTTCCTGTTAAATCCTAGAAGTATTTCTGGATTATGGCATAAATGCCTCTTTAAGAAAATATTAGTAATATATCCCCAGCTCTAAATGTATTAAATTCCCTACAAACATTGAAAACACAGATACCAAGACCAAAACTGAAAGACAGAAAGGCAGTTATTGTAACACGTGAATACATTTTGTTACATCTTTGTCAAACAGCTATGCTTGCTGTTCCCATCAGAAGTGGATGTGCCAGGCTTCCACATTTGCTCATTTGAATCAGAGATGAGAGGAAAAGTCACAAGTAATCAATTGTTTGCTGGTAAATATGGCTACAAGTTTTTTTCAAGTGCACTACTCCTCATGCTGCTCTCTGTGTTGTAGATCCTTCAGCTTACCTATGGACTTTTCCATTCCATCTTCAGTGATGATGAACAATATCCCTATCTCTATCAGATGGCCCCAAAGGACACATCTCTAGCACTGGCAATGGTCTCCTTCATCCTTTACTTCAACTGGAACTGGATCGGCCTCGTGATCACAGATGATGATCAAGGCAATCAATTTCTCTCAGAGTTGAAAAAACAGAGTGAAAACAAGGAAATTTGCTTTGCCTTTGTGAAAATGATCTCAGTAGATGACATTTCATATCAACCAAAAACTGAAATGTACTATAACCAAATTGTGATGTCATCCACAAGTGTTATTATCATTTATCAGGAAACATACAATTATATTGATTTGATCTTCAGAATATGGGAACCTCCAGTTATACAGAGAATATGGGTCACCACAAAACAATGGAATTTCCCTACCAGCAAAACAGACTTAAATCATGGCACATTCTATGGGATGTTTACTTTTCTACACCACCATAGTGAGATTTCTGGCTTTAAAAATTTTGTACAGGCATGGTTCGATCTCAGAAACATAGATCTGCATTTAGTAATGCCAGAGTGGAAATATTTTAAGTATGAAGCTTCAGCATCTAACTGTAAAATACTGAAGAACAATTCATCCAATGGCTCATTGGATTGGCTAATGGAACAGAAGTTTGACATGGCCTTTAGTGATGGTAGTCATAGCATATACAACGCTGTGTATGCCATAGCCCATGCACTCCATGAGGTGACTCTGCACCAGGTTGATAATCAGGCCATAGACAATGGGAAAGGAGCCACGTCTCACTGCTTGAAGGTAGGGTTTCTTCTGTTGGATGAGCTTTGGCGTCTTCAATTACATAGCTGTTTAGAGTCTCTCAGATACCCA
The DNA here is from genome assembly GCA_019843815.1 of Montemys delectorum. Lineage (NCBI taxonomy): Eukaryota > Metazoa > Chordata > Mammalia > Rodentia > Muridae > Montemys > Montemys delectorum. The sequence continues at coordinate 50,232 of JADRCD010183729.1, forward strand.
GACTTAAGGAAATAGGAAATATTTTCCAAAATAGATAGGTTTCTTAACCTTTTTTCCTTAAAAAAGGAAATCTAGAGATTGTTCTGAATGTGAATAGAAAAAGAATTCACAGATTAGCAATGAAAATGTGTGATTTTATACAGAGCACCTGAATATCCATCAGAATACCCCTTCCAATATTCGATATATACAGTCCTTCCTCATCAATTTTCTCTATGATGAGAAGATGAGTTTTTATATTAGTCAGTTATATAGAAATCATTTTAAGGAATAGTTTTCATTAGGGTTCTCCAGTGATTCTTCCTCCAGTGTAGGCTCTGGAGAACTTACTTGGATTTCTGAGAGAAATTAAACAAGAAATAGTGCTGGTATTCATTTCCATCTGTAAAAATGTGTTTATATGTGTGAGTGTCTCATTTTCAATCTGTATGTTTTACTCTTTTTCTGTATCTGTGTTTATATTTTTGTTGCTTTCCAAAGAATGTTTATCTCTGTATGACTGGAGAAGAGAGCAGCAATTTTTTCTATGTATGAATTTCTATATATGTATGTCTGTATGTGTTTGTTTATATATGTGTGTATGTTTCTTTTCATTTTTGTCAGAGTATGTTTCTTTGTGTACATTATATGTACTTTGTGAGTGTCTTTATGCACATATATGTATTTGTACCTGCTTTACTGTGTATGTGACTGCTTATTTCTTTGTATTTGGCATGGCTTTTGCCTGCCTTTTTGTCATTAGGTGTGAGTATAAGTTTCTCTGTGTCAGTATCATTCAGAGATGGTGCTTATATATTAAAAGCTCTCCCCATGTATTCCTGTCATTCTATGTATGTATGTTCGTGTGTGTTTGTACGTGTACAAGTGTATGTATTTTTGTGATTTCATATCTATTATTTTAGTTGAGTGCATATGTATGTCTTTTATGTGCCTGAATATTTACATATGTGTGTCAATATGTATGAATATTTGTGTGTAAGTGTATAGCTATCTTATATGCGTGACTTGGAAAAGACATGAATATCTCTCTGTGTTAATGTACGTGCATGTGTGTGTATGTGTGTATGAGTGTGTTGCATATCTGTGTTAGTTTCTGTGGTTTTTCTCTCTTTACTGAAAGTACTTAAATTCTTGGAATATTATATTAATTTCATATATCCAATTGCATATGTTGTGATTTCTGTCTACTATTCTTTAAATATATTTGTCTTTACTATGAAATCAGGATACATTTTATGACATGAAGGAATGGTATATACATTATAGTGCACTGCTTGTCTTTTAGGTAAACTCTTTTATGAGAAAGACCCACTTCACTAATCCTCTTGGAGACAAAGTGATTATGAAACAGAGAGTAACACTGCAGGAAGACTATGACATTTTTCATTTTGGGAATCTTTCACAACACCTTGAGATTAAGGTGAAGTTAGGAAAGTTCAGCCCATATTTTCCAAATGGTGGACACTTTCACTTATATGTAGACATGATTGAATTGTCCATAGGAAGTAGAAAGGTGAGTGTATACTAAGTTACTGATTTCCAATACATAGCAGTAAACACTGTCAAGTGGATACGTGGCAACATATAGAAATAAAAATGTTGTGACATCAGGAACCAATACTAGGCTGCTGTATTATGTTTCTTTTTTCATTTCTGACATTTTTACCAATTCTTTGAAGATTTCAAACCTGCATAAAATATACATTTGTCATATCAGAACAATTTTCTGAAATTTGATGAATACAAAACTGTTCTTCACCACTATTTGCTATTCTTTCCTTTAAATTAAGCAAAATTTTCTTCATATCATTGATGTTATTACACAGTAATCTCCTCCCTTAACTTAAACCTCGGAAACAGGTGTTGATAAGAGAGAAACTAATGTTACTGTTATTAAACACTAAGAGTCATGATTCCTAACCCTTGTCAGTATATCCAAAAATGTTTTCCTATATAAGAAAAGGACACCAATATGTTCACAAATGAACACAATTACAGAAATTCATATTCACAGAAACATCACTTTTTAATAAATTTGAAGAACCCCTTCACACTTTTAAGTAAGATGAACAAAAGGTCAAAGGAACCTATAGACACCACTAAAACAATAGACAAAGAAATGGCTATTAAAATACCTCAGATACAGCAATAACAGCAACCAGACAAAAGCAACACATAATTTTCAGTTATAATTGAACATTTGTTTTAACATTTTCTAAATGAAATCAAAGACAATGAGGCTGGTTTATTTTTTTAAGACATTCCTAAGTTGCCTGCAGAGGGTAGGGTGACACATTCACATACAAGAGGAGAACTTTTCTTTTTCTGTTTAAAGAAAGTGGAGAAAAAGGGTTTAATGTGTAATAAGAGAAAAAAGGAAATTTGTAAATAATATCTTTCATGGATATGTATGGAATAACTCTTGACAAAAACGTCTACCAAAAGAACAAAACACATAACAAGAAGATCATTCTATGAGAATAGGGAGAATTTTTTTGAATTTGTGATTGTTTTATTTATTGAAAATAGCTTGTTATTCTCACATAATATATCCTAATTACAGTTTCCCTTCCTTCTATTGGGATGTGACCAATTCTCAGTTTTGATGGCAACTATATCAGAGTTAATACTCCTATTTCTCTCCCAACTGCCTCTTCCATCAGATCTACTTTCTCTCTGTCATTAGAAAATAACAGGATTCTATTGGAGAATAATAAAACAACACTAAACAAAACTAAGACATCATAATAGGATAAAATGTTCATAACACATTATGGTAGACATATGATTTGGAACTAGTTGAAAAGACCTGGAAATCCTACTTCATATCTTATATGAATAGTTGTGATTGAAGCTTGAGATATTGATAGACAATCGAATGATTTTTATTTGCTCTTTAGTTCTAAGAATACTTTATTTTTGAAACTATAATCAAACTGTAAATTCTATAATCAGAACATCTGGAACTTTGATGCCAGTTATTTATTAAATGTGAATAAGTATAATAAGAAACTCTTATAAACTATTGATGTTGAACTGCAAAAGGAATTCCTTGGACACAATGATATTATATGTCAATGAGAATTCTCCATAAAAACCCTGAAATACACTGCCCTTTTCAATGCCAGCCAAAACACAAAAATCTGGAAGTTAGGTACTGTTGGTATCTTCTTTTATCACTGATTAACCATAACATAATTCCCAAATGCAAAGGACAGTAGGTGAATTTTTGTGACCCACAAATGCCCTGTTGCCCTAGCTGGAAATTAATCTTATGTAGTCTGGATGTCTTCAGGCCGTGGGAACATAAGTGTGAAGATAAAATCACATTGACATTTGTGCCACATGAGACCAACTCACTGCTTCCACTTGACTATTCCATATATTGTAGACTGTATTGCTTGTGGTTTCTGGGATGAAGTCCATTCTCAGTTTGGATTGCAAATTTATAAGAATTAATATTCCTGCACAACTGCTGATACTCCTGAATTGCTCATTCATTTTCCTGCTTTGGATTGGTGTCAACTCTCTTTCTTATTATTTTTTATTTATTTAATTCTCATCTATCTATCTATCTATCTATCTATCTATCTACCTATCATTTATCTATCTATGTTTACTTTCTTTTTTATTAGATATTTTCTTTGTTTCCATGTCAACTGATATCTCTTCTCCTAGTTTCACCTCAGAAAAAAAGAATGAAAAAGAAAGGGAAAAAACAACAACAAAAAACAGTTCCCTCTTCCCCTCCCCCTGTTTATCAATGCATCTTCTTCCACTTCTTGGCCATGCAATTCCCCTACACTGGAGCATAGAACCTTCACAGGACCAAGGGTCTCTCCTCCCATTGATGACAGACTAGGCCATCCTCTGCTATAGATATGCTGCTGGAGCCATTAGTCCCACCATGTGTACTCTTTGGTTGGTGGTTTAGTCCCTGGCAGCTCTGAGGATACTAGTTAGTTCACCTTCAGCTCCTTGGGTCTTTTCTCTAGCTCCTTCACTGGGGACCCTGTGATCATTCCAATGGATGGCTGTGAGCCTCTACTCCTGTATTAGTTGGATATTGTCAGAGCCAACTATATCAGGCTCCTGTCAGCCAGCACTTGTCAGTACTCACAATAGTGTCTGGATTTGATGATTGAATATAGGAAGGATTCCCAGGTGGAGCAGTCTCTGGATTGTCCTTCCTTCAGTCTTTGCTCCATAGTTTATTTCTGCAACTCCTTCTATGAGTATTTTGTTCCCCCTTTTAAGAAGGAACGAAGTATCCACATTTTGGTCTTCCTTCTTCTTGAGTTTCTCGTGGTTTGTCGATTGTACTTTGTGTACTCCACTCATGTGGGCTAATACCTACTTATCAGAGAGTGCGTACCTTGTGTGTTCTTTTGTGATTGGGTTACCTCACTCAGGATAATATTCTCCAAATACTTCCATTTCCCTAAGAATTTCATAAATTCTTTGTTTTCAATAGCTGAGTAGTACTCCATTGTGTAGATAAACCACATTTTCTGTATCCATTCCTCTGTTTAGGGACATCTGGGTTGTTTCCAGTTTCTGGCTATTATAAATAAGGCTGCTATGAACATAGTGGAGCATGTGTCCTTATTACACTTTGGAGCGTCTTCTGGGTAAATGCCCAAGAGTGGTATAGCTGGGACCTCTGGTAGTATTATGTCCAATTTCTGGAGGAATTGCCAATCTGATTTCCAGAGTGGTTGTACCAGCTTGCAATCCCACCAGCAATGAAGGAGTGTTCCTCTTTCTCCACAACCTCTCCAGCATCTGCTGTCACCTGAGTTTTTGATCTTAGCCATTCTGTCTGGAATGAGGTGGAATCTCAGGGTTGTTTTGATTTGCATTTCCCTGATGACTAAGGATGTTGAACATTTCTTTAGGTGCTTCTCAGCCATTTGGTATTCCTCAGTTGAGAATTCTTTGTTTAGCTCTGTACCCCATTTTTAATAGGGTTATTTGCTTCTCTGGAATCTACCTTGTTGAGTTCTTTGTATATAGTGGATATTAGCTCTCTATCAGATGTAAGATTGGTAAAGATCTTTTCCAAATCTGTTTTTTTGCCTTTTTGGCCTATTAGCAGTGTCCTTAGCCTTACAGAAGCTTTGTAATTTTATGAGGTCCCATTTTTCAATTCTTGATCTCACAGCATAAGCTACTGATGTTCTCTTCAAGAAATTTTCCTGTGTGTCCTGGTGCTTGAGGCTCTTCCCCACTTTGTCTTCTATTATTTTCAGTGTATCTGGTTTTATGTGGAGGTCCTTGATCCATTTGGACTTGAGCTTTGTGCAAGGAGATAGGAATGGATCAATTTGCATTCTTCTACATGTTTGATTGCCAGTTGAGCCAGCACCATTTGTTGAAAATGTTATCTTTTTTCACTGGATGGTTTTAGCTCCTTTATCAAAGGTCAAGTGACCATAGGTGTGTGGGTTCATTTCTGGGTCTTCAAATCTATTGAATTGATCCACCTGCCTGTTACTGTGCCAATACAATGCAGTTTTTATCACAATTGCTATGTAGTATGATTCTACCAGAGGTTCTTTTATTGTTGAGAATAGTTTTCACTATCCTAGGTTTTTTGTTATTTCAGATGAATTTGCAAATTGCTCTTTCTAAGTCTGTGAAGAATTGAGTTGGAATTTTCATGTGGATTGCATTGAACCTGTGTATTGCTTTCAGCAAGATTGTCATTTTTACTATGTTAATCCTGTCAATTCATGAGCATGTGCATTCTTTCCATCTTCTGAGATCTTTTTCCATTTCCTTTTTCAGAGACTTGAATACAGATCTTTTACTTGCTTAGTTAGAGTCATACTAAGGTATTTTATATTATTTGTGAGTATTGTGAAGGGTGTTGTTCCCCTAATTTCTTTCTCAGCCTGTTTAATCCTTTGTGTAGAGGAAGGCAAGTGATTTGCCTGATAATTTTATATCCAGCATCTATGCTGAAGTTGTTTGTCAGGTGTAGATGTTCTCTAGTGGAGCTTTTGAGGTCACTTATGTATACTATCATATCATCAGCAAATAGTGACAATTTGACTTCTTCTTTTTCAATTTGCATCCCCCTGATCTCCTTTTGTTGTCTAATTGCTCTGACTAGGACTTCAAGTACAATATTGAATAGGTAGGGAGAGAGTGGGCAGCCTTGTCTAGTCCCTGATTTTAGTGAGTTTGCTTCAAGTATCTCTCCATTTAGTTTGATGTTGGCTGTTGGATTGCTGTATATTACTTTTACTATGTTTAGGTATGGGCCTTGTATTCCTGATCTTTCCAAGACTTTTATCATGAAGGGATGTTGGATTTTGTCAAATGCTTTCTCAGCATCTAATGAGATATTCATATGTTTTTTCTTTATGTTTGTTTATGCAGTGAATTATGTTGATAGACTTTTGTATATTAAACCATCCCTGCATCATCAACATGAGGCCTACTTGATCATGATGGATGATCGTTTTGATGTGTTCTTGGTTTCTGTTTTCAAGAATTTTATTTAGTATTTTTGCATCAATATTCATAAGAGAAATTGGTCTGATATTTTCTTTCTTCATTAGCTGTTTGTGTTGTTAAGATATCAGAGTAATTGTAGCTTCATAGAACGAATTGGGTAGAGTATCTATGTGGATTAGTTTGAGGAGTATTGGTATTAGGTCTTCTTTGAATGTCTGACAAAACTCTGTACTAAACCCATCTGATCCTGGGCTTTTTTGATTGGGAGACTGTTAATGACTGTTTCTATTTCATTAGCAGATATGGAATTGTTTAGAACATTTATCTGATTGTGCTTTATCTTTGGTACCTGGTATCTGTCTAGAAAATTGTCCATTTCATCAAGATTTTCCAGTTTTGTTGAGTACAGGTTTTTGTAGTAAGATATCATGATTTTTTGGATTTCCTCATTTCCTGATATTATGTCTCCCTTTTTATTTCTAATCTTGTTAATTAGGATACTGTTTCTTAGCCCTTAGTTAGTTTGGCTAGGGGTTTTTCTATTCTCTTTTCTTAAAGAACCAGCTCCTGGTTTGGTTGATTCTTTGTATAGTTCTTTTTGTTTCCATTTGATTGGTTTCAACCCTTAGTTTGTTTATTTCCTGCCTTTGACTCCTCTTGGGTGAATTTACTTCTTTTTGTTCTAGAGCTTTCAGATGTGCTGTCAAATTGCTGGTGTATGTTCTCTCCACTTTCTTTTTGGAGGCAGTTAGAGCTATGAGTTTTCCTTTTAGGACTGCCTTCATTGTGTCCCCTAATTTTGGATCTGTTGTGGCTTCATTTTCATTAAACTCTAGAAAGTCTAATTTCTTTCTTTCTTTCTTCCTTGACCAAGTTATCATCGCGTAGAGTACTGTTAAGCTTCCATGTGTATGTGGATTTTCTATTATTTATGATGTTATTGAGGAGAAGCCTTAGTCCATGGTGATCTGAAAGTATACAAAGAATTATTTCAATCTTCTTGTATCTGTTGAGGCCTGATTTGTGACTGGTTATATGGCCAATTTTGTAGAAGGTACAATGAGGTGCTGAGAAGAAGGTATGTCCTTTTGTTGTAGGATAGTTCTATAGATATCTGATAAATCCATCTGGCTAATAACTTCTGTTAGCTTTACTGTGTCTTTGTTTAAACCACTATTATTGTGTGTGCTACAATCTGTGCTTTGAGCTTTTGTAAAGTTTTTTTTTAATTTAATTTAATTTTATTTTTTAGACTATAGATGCATTTGCATTTGAAGCATAGAGACTCAGAATTGAGAGATCATCTTGGTCGATCTTAACTTTGATGTGTATGAAGTATTGCTCCTTATCCTTTTTGATCACTTTAGGTTGAAAGTTTATTTTGCTTTATATTAGAATGGCTACTCTGGTTTGTTTCTTGGGACCATTTACTTGGAACATTGTTTTCCAGCCTTTTAGTCTGAGGTATTGTCTGTCTTTGTCACTGAGTTGGTTTTCATGTATGCAACATAATGTTGTGTCCTGTTGACATAACCAGTCTGACAGTCTATGTCTTTTTATTGTAGAATTGAGTCCATTGATATTAATAGATATCAAGGAAAAGTAATTGTTGCTTCCTGTTATTTTTGTTGTTAGAGTTGGTATTCTGTTCATGTGGCTACCTTCTTTTAGTTTCGTTGGAAGATTACTTTCTTACTTTTCCCAGGATGTAGTTTCCTTCCTTGTGTTGGAGTTTTCCATTTACTATTCTTTGAAGGGCTGGATTTGTAAAGTTGGTTTTCTCATGGAATACTTTGGTTACTCCATCTATGGTAATTGAGAGTTTTGCTGGGTATAGTAGCTTGGGCTTGCATTTGTGCTCTCATATGGACGTATGATATGTACCCATACTAAAAAATATCAGGTTGCAATTTCTGTAGTTTTTGCACACAGGTCAATATCATCTCTTTTTCCTAAATTGCTAGACTGTCAAAACTATCCAACATTTCTTCAATGCATTTCCAATATTCATAACCGGTCATTAAACAATGGACAGAGTGAAATTTCAATTGGTTGGTGTGCATAAAATGAGCTTATTGATTTCTTAGTGTGCTAATTTAAAACATAAAAGAAATATTTAAAACTCATAATCAGTATGTGTCTAATTTTTTCTCAGATGCCATCCTCTGTGTGCAGTGCAGTTTGTATTCCTGGATTCAGAAGATTCTGGAAGGAGGGAATGGCAGCTTGCTGTTTTGTTTGCAGCCCCTGCCCTGAAAATGAAATTTCTAATGGGACAAGTGAGTTTTTGCTGCTCTGAAAAATCCTGCAAATATGTACTCCTTTTATACCACACTGGGTTGATGAAATCAACTAAAAGGCAACTGCAAATATAAATCTACTTTTAATGATTTTTATATCTATAACTAGCAAAATATATTATGTATCTAATTTACTAGTTATAGGTATAAAAATCATTAAAAACTCTTGCAAAAACAAACATACCTTGTGCCTTGACCTACATATTGACTTATTGAAAATTCATGGCAGATTACATTTCACAAAGAAATACTTTAGAAAATATAACTGCAATTTGACAGAATTCTGCACAAGATTTTCCAAATAATTAATGTATTGTACAACTACATATATGTTAGATTTTAGTCATAATTTTTGTGAATATTCATTTTACTCATATTTCACGAAGATATTTGTCCTAAATATAATTATGAACTTCATGTACATGTAGGAGCCCAGAAAGAGCCAAATATAATATATAATTTACAGGACTAGATCAAGAAACTTCTAGGTACAAAATCTTTATTCTCTGCAAGATTAATACAGAAGATAAAGGTAATTATATATTTATGGGAAAATGCTTAGTATGTAATATTCAGAGGTACATGATCAAAGTCAGATATAATATGAACCCAGGAAGAAGGGGAAAACAGTTGACCCATGATGTTACCCTGTGGGGAATTACAACTTAAGGATGGAATACTATAGCTTAACACAAACCATCTGGGTTACCACTCTTGCTCGAGGACTCCTCTGTTACATTGCTCATTCTATTTCTCAGTACTGATGTCATCCTTGAGTATATTCGCAGACACTGAGTCCCTAAGAATGGAGATGAGGCAAGGATGAAAGTGCTCAGCATTCCAAATGAAGAAGGAATCAAGGTGAAGGATCTTTTAGAACAAAGCATCTAAAAGGTTTTGTTTACCTTCAGTGATAATATTAGTGCATCTCATGTACAATAATAAGAACTTTTGTTTCATTATTCCAAGATGAGGAAAATCTTAGGGCTTATTTCTTTAATACTTTCTAATTTTGAAACATAAACACTGTATTTCCTCTCAATCTTCAAGTTCTTCTTATGACTTTTAAGAGGAATCACTTAAGGTCAATAATACTATTGCTACTTATACATGAACACGCACATGAAAACACACACACACACACACACACACACATACATATATGTGTGTGTGTGTGTGTGTGTGTGTGTGTATCCTACCTGTTCAATTTAGGGTTGTTTCTATGTCAATGTGTTTGAGCTAGTTTATTCTTGAAAAGCTATCATAGATCTTATCCTTATAGAAGTCAGAGTCTCAATGTGTCATAGGGAATGAGTTAACAAAATAGTCAATGATCCTAGAAAACAGCGAGTGTAGGGTTTTATGTTTATAAAATATTCCCAATCTCATTGAAGTTTATGAATGTATCTTCTCTGAATTAAATAATCTACTTGACATTGACATAAAATCAAAAAAATGACTTAGGAAATCTTTGCTTTCTGATCACATTATAAATGATATAATCAACAAAGTTAAATAGACAAATAATTGCTTGGTTTTATTTCTTTAAAATCTTTATGAACATTAAGAATTGCAAGCAGCCTTCCAGGCTCTCTGTGCTGGTGTCCTAAGCATATCTTGGGGGCAAGCTCCACAGCCAGTCCCACAACACCCAGAGGAAGCTCTACTCCCAGGCCTTCTGACATGCCCAGGATCAGAAGTGAGGAGGACCCAATATCTGTCCCAACACTGGGAGTAACTGAGACCAGCGGTACCAGGCACACATGAACTCTGTCAGCCCAGTGGCTTGGGTTCCTTCAGGTCTCTCTGGGCTGTTGTCCTGAGCAGACCTTGGGCACAAGCTCTGCAGCCAGTCTGACAACACCCAGAGGAAGCTGCTGTATTCCCAGGTATTCTAACAAGCCAAGGATCACAGGATCCCAGAATCACAGTATCACACCGACAGCTTGACTCTGAGGAGTTCTGATAAAACCAAGATCACTGGAAGGACAGGCTCCAGTCATATTTAGCAAGGGTAGGTAGCACTAGAGATAACCAGATGGCAGGAGGGGGGGAAAGCATAAGAAAATAAACAATGCAAATCAAGGTTACTTGGCATCCTAAGAACCCAATTCTCCCACCTTAGCAAGACCTAGACATACCATCACACCAAAAAAAAAAAAAAAAAAAAAAAAAAAAAAAAAAAAAAAAAAAAAAAAGAGTCAAATCTAAAATTACTTCTCATGATGATGATACAGGACTTTAAGAAAGACATAAACAACATCCTCAAAGAAATACAGGAGAACACTGATAAATAGCCAGAAGCTCTTAAAGAGGTAACACAAAAATCCCTTAAAGAACAACAGGAAAATACAATCAAACAGATGAAAGAAAAACCATCCAGAATATAAAAATGGAAATAGAAAAAAAAAAGAAATTAGAAAGAGAGACAACTATAAAGATACAAAACTTAGGAAGGAAATCAGGAGTCATAGATGCAAGCATCACCAACAGAATACAAGAGATAGAAGAGAGAATCTCAGGGGCAGAAGACACCATAAAAAACAGTGACACAACAGTCAAAGAAAATGCAAAAAGCAAAAAGCTCCTAACCCAAAACATCCAGGAAATCCAAGACACAATGAGAAAACCAAACCTGAGGATAATAGGTATAGAGGAGAGTAAAGATTCCCAAGGTAATGGGCCAGTAAATATCTTCAACAAAATTATAGAAGAAAACTTCCCTAACCTAAAGAAAGAGATGCCCATGAACATACAAGAAGCCTACAGAACTCCAAATAGACTGGACCAGAAAAGAAATTCCTCCCTACACATAATAATTAAAACACCAAATGCACTAAACAAAGAAAGAATTTTAAAAGCAGTAAGGGGACACAGGAACTCCACCAGCCCAGTGACTCGGGTTCCTTCCAGTCTGTCTGGGCTGTTGTCCAGAGTAGACCTTGGGCACAAGCTCAACAGCCAGTCCCACAACACCCAGAGGAAGCTCCATTCCCAGGTGACCTAACAAGCCAAGGATCACAGGATCCCAGAATCACAGGATCACAGACACAGCTTGACTCTGAGGAGTTCTGACACAACCAGGATCATAGGAAGGACAGGCTTCATTCAGATTTAGCAAGGGCAGGTAGCACTAGAGATATTCAGATGGCAGGGGCAAGCATAAGAAAATAAACAACACAAACCAAGGTCACTTGGCATCATCAGAACCTAATTCTCCCACCATAGCAAGTCCTGGACACACCATTACATTGGAAAAGCAAGATTCAGACATAAAATCACTTCTCTTGGTGATGATACAGGACTTTAAGAAAGACATAATAGCACCCTCAAACAAATACAAGAGAACACAGGTAAACAGCTACAAGCCCTTCAAAAGGAAACACAAAAATCCCTTAAAGATCTTCAGGAAAACACAATGAAACATGTGAAGGAAATGAGCAAAACCATCTAGAATCTAAAAATGGAAATAGAAATGATGAAGAAAACAGAAAGAGAGACAACCCTAGCCATACAAAACCTAGGAAAGAAATCAGGAATCATAGATGCAAACATCACCAACAGAATACAAGAGATAGAAGAGAGAATCTCAGGGGCAGAAGACACCATAGAAAACATTGACACAACAGTCAAAGAAATTGCAAAAAGCAGAAAGCTCTTAAGGCAAAACATCCAGGAAATCCAGGAAGCAATGAGAAGACCAAACCTAAGGATAATAGGTATAGAAGTGAGTGAAGATTCCTAATGTAATGGGCCAGCAAATATCTTCAACAAAATTATAGAAGAAAACTTCCCTAACCTAAAGAAAGAGATGCCCATGAACATGCAAGAAGCCTACAGAACCTCAAATAGACTGGACCAGAAAGGAAATTCCTTCCGACACATAATAATCAAAACATCAAATGCACTAAATAAAGAAAAAATTTTTAAAAGCAATAAAGGAAAAAGGTCAAGTAATATATAAAGGCAGGCCTATCAGAATTACAGCAGATTTCTCACCAGAGACTATGAAAGCTAGAAGATCCTGGGCAGATGTCATACAGACCCTACAAGAACACAAATGCCAGCCCAGTCTACTATATCCAGCAAAACTCTCAATTACCATAGATGGAGAAAACAAGATATCCCATGACAAAACAAAATTTACGCAATATCTTTCCACAAACCCAGCTCTACAAAGGATAATAGATGGAAAACATCAACATAAGGAGCAAAACTACACCCCAGAAGAAACAAGAAGGTAATCTTTCAACAAATCCACATAAACCTAATTCCACCTCTTACAACAAATACAACAGGAAGTGACACTTACTTTTTCTTAATATCTTAATATGAAAATTAATATTAGCAACATATCCTAATCGACTGAAATCCAATAATATGAGTTATTAGAAATTTGTTGATTGTCATGCAATGATCTCTCTAATTTGGTAATTGGAGAAATAGGTCCAACATTGTACAATCTATATACACTTCAGTTTGTTTGTGACAGTATCTTGCTGTATACAACATAAGGTTCTTGAAATATTACTTCTCTACCTCTCAGCCACTCTATTAGTATTATTGTTTATTTCATGTCTTTACACTATACTATGGTTTTCAAAACAGCTTATATATTTCAAAAGTAGTTATATACCCAAAAGAAACATAAATCATTAACTAGGGAGGTTGCTTGTAAGAGAACAACAAAGAGTGAGACTGAATGCTTTGCCTGACGTTTGTAACTCTTGTATCAAGTTTGAAGAAGAGGACTCTCTAAGCTACTCTTTCTCTGAGATGAATGCTTTTCCAAGTTATCACAGCCAATGAACCAATTGTTACCCTCAACCAATGTCTGTGACATCCTCCAAGCAGAACCATTGTTCATTGAAACAGTTGGTGAATGATTTTATGGATAGACCATCTTAATACACACACCATTTCTTAAATGAATATAACCTGTTCTCAGTGAGCTGAGAATAAAGTCACTCACTCAAGTCAAATAGCTTTGACCATAGCAGGAAGTCTGTATCCAAAAAATCGAGCCTACAATTCATTTCTTGGTGCAGCAGAACTATCAACTCTCAGTTTAGCTACGATGGAGGTAAAATCCTTTGGTGATGTGAGGGTCATTGAAGTATAGCCTTATTACAATGAAATCCAATGTCTAAAAATTGTTCTTATTTTGGGCTTGTACCACAGTAAGAGCCAAGATTTTAAACTCTACTAAATACA
>JADRCD010183730.1:0-21815 GCA_019843815.1 Montemys delectorum
AACAGAACACCAATAGCACAGCCACGAAGACAAACAATTAATAAATGGAACCTTGTGAAACCAGAAAGCGTCTGTATGACAAAGGACACCATCAGGCTACAGGACTAATACATAAAATATATAAAGAATTTATAGGGCTGAGAGATGGCTCAAGTTAAGAGCCCTGGCTGCTCTCCCAGAGGTCCTGAGTTCAAATCCCAGCAACCATAAGGTGGCTCCCAATTATCTGTGATGGGATCTGATGCCCTCTTATGGCATGAAGGTATACATGCAGATAGAGCAGTCACATAAAATAAACAAATCTTTAAAAAAAAAAAAAGAATTTATATATTTAAAAAAGGCCTGGATGCCAAGAAAACAACCAATCCAATTTTAAAAGTGGGATATAAAACCTAACAAGTTATAAAACATGAATAGCTGAGAAACGCTTACAGAAACATTCAACACCTTTAGTCCCCAAGGATATGCAAATCCAAACAACTCTGAGATCTCATCTCCCACGACAGGATGGTCATTAAAGCGAATGACATACACTTTCTCAACTCTGAGATCTCATCTCCCACGACAGGATGGTCATTAAAGCGAATGACATACACTTTCTCAGTTTCTTTTGTTTGTTATTTTGTTCATTTTGTTTATTCTGGTTTGTCTGTCTTTTTTTAATTTTCCTTTTTGTTTCCTTAAAAGAGAAAGGGGACTGGAGCTGGAAGTGTGGGGAGGTGGAGGAGACGAGAGAAGGAAACTGTGATCAGAGTATATTGTATGAAAATAGCTTTATTTTCAATAAAAATCAAGTTTAAAAATAATACAATAGCCGGACACGCTTTTAATCCCAGCACGTGGGAGGCAGAGGCAGATGGATTTCTGAGTTTGAGGCCAGCCTGGTGTACAGAGTGAGTTCCAGGATAGCCAGGGCTATACAGAGAAACCCTGTCTTGAAAAACCAAAAAATAGGGCTGGAGAGATGGCTGTGGTTAGGAGCACTGACTGCTCTTCTAAAGGTCCTGAGTTCAAATCCCAGCAACCACATGGTGGCTCACAACCATCCATAATGACATCTGACGCCCTCTTCTGGAGTGTCTGAAGACAGCTACAGTGTACTTACATATAATAAATAAATAAATAAATAAATAAATAAATAAAAGAAAAACCAAAAAATAAAAAATAAAAATAAAAATAATAATATACTGTTAAAGTAGTAATAGAATTCCTCAATAAATAAGCTAAAAATCATTAGAGGACTGGCTCCGCTGGGGGAACCCAGCAGGTCCCTGTAAGGGTCCCCTTGCCAATGCAAGTTTTCACTGCAGTCTCTTGCTGTGGCTCTCTTGTAGACAAAGGTCACATTCCTTTCTCCCCCGGTAGAACAGGGCAACGGCCTAAAAGGGAAATCTAAGCGGATTTAGATGAATTATGCGGGCTTCTCCAAGTGCAAGAACCAAATCCTCTTAGAACAGCTGAATCATCTCTCGGGAAGTTACTGCCACCTTTGTTACTGTAGCTTGCAGTGGGAGGGGGTAAGCTCTGCAGAGGCCATGCGCTGAGGGCAAGACACAAAAACGCCCATTCCACATTCCAACACATTCCAACAGGGGGCAGGTACTCAGGAACAACTGGATTTAACCGTGTTCACAAGAAGTGCGATTTTAGCAGATGGCGGCTGAGTGTGAGGTAGCACAGACTACCCTCCATCTCCCAGGAGGCGAGAGCGATCCCCTCACCTCCAGGCAGCGCTGCCTCTAATGCGGCATGGCCTTGGCCAACCACTCCCTTTTCATTCTTCTTTCTGCTCCTCCTCAATACAAAACCACACATGTCTCTCCAACAGTTCATAAACTGATTCTTGAGCTAAACTTTCCAAAGTATGACCCTCTTCTAAAAACCCCCTCTCCACCCAGATGCCTGCTCTCCTTAACAGGGCAGCAGCACCCCCCCCCCCCCCCCCCCCCCCCCGCCGCAGTGACCCCAGTTCACAGGGAAGCTCGCACTTCCTCCTGGGCAGAAGTTGCTTTAGCAGACCAGTCTTTCTCCACATGCTTGGTTGAAGGAAAGTACCAACAAGTGCCGTCAAAACCCCGTTTCTGTCTGGTTGACTGTTCTTCTGCAGAGAAAAGTATTTCCAATGCGGAGGAAAACCCTAATTCTCCATTTGCACCAGAAGGTGGACATTAGAGCCTCAAGCTTAGAGCTCATGATGATCAGCAGCATGACTCACCGGAGGCCTACCTAGTGTCTCCAAGCAGAGCAGCCTGTGTTGGCGTGGCAGCCATCGTAGCTGACTGCTTCTTTGTGCTGTGGATTCTCGGCAAACACTGAGCTAATAAATGGCTTCTCGGTAAGAAGGTGGACAACCAGCTTGTCTGAGATTTTTCCTCACTCGTGAACAGTGTCTAACTGATTCCCTGCAGTGAATCAAAGAGGTGACTGATCTGTATTTCTCAGACATCCCAGAAACCATTGCAGCTGGCTTCAAGAGAATATTAATTCTAATAAAAATCAAAATACACAAACTAAAAATTATTCCTAAAATAGATAGACCCATCTGGATGTGGTTGCGAATGCCTACAATTCCAGCATTTGAGAGGTCAGGGCAGGTAGAGGAGCAGGATTTCAAGGCCATCCTGGGCTATGTAGTGAATTCAGGACCATCTGGGATGCACAGCGAGTCCCAGGCCAGCCGAAAACAATTTTTGAGAGAGAAGGCAGGGGTGGCCTGGTGGGGGGACTTGCCTGTGTGAAGGGTAGGGAGGTGGCCCCGCCTGTGCGCAGAGCTTGAGTAAAGTGGGAAGTGCCCCCACATAGGCTTTCTGTGTTGTTTCTCAGCCACTGGACTTGAATTGAGCAGTTTGGCCTTCCCTTCCCCTCTGCTTTTTCCTCCCCTGTAGGGAGCACAAACCAGCTGGCCTTTTGCAGGTCCCCCCCACTGTAGGAGGAGTTGAGTGTTAGGGACAGGGAGAGCATCCTGTGGGCAACTCAGATGCTGGCTTACAGTAACCGAGAATAAAAGGGGATGCCTGTATTCGTACTATTTAGGAGGCTGAGACAGGGGAATTGCCATAAATTCTAGGCCAGCCTGGGTAGCACATATTAACAAGGGGAAGGAATCTAGTTGAAAGCTGTCTTGCTCACTACTTTCAGAGAGTCGTCCTGTCACTTTTTCCCTTTGCTTGTGAAACAGAAATGAGGATACCACCGGAGACTGCAATACAACACCCCAGCAACACAAACACCACAGCAACACAGCACCTCAGCAACACAGGAGTGGAGGAAGAAGGTTTTAAACAGTGTTTCTACCTCACTCACAGAATGATGCACTAGGACTGGCTCCTTTTGAAAAAAGCTCAATAGCATCTTAATGGTTACTTGACCTCAAAGTCTGTGCCAGGCACAATGGCAAAAACACAGTTTTATACGCTGCTTAGGTTTTCATTTCACAAATCAAAGCACTGCCTGTTTTGGAGTTAGGGGAGAGAAACCTAAGACAGTTGGTAAGGTGGTTGGGGAACAGCTCAGGGGATACAATGCTTGCTTTGTAAGCAGGAGGACCTAAGGCCCCAGCACCCATATAAAAAGCCAGGCATAGTACTGAGTATCTTCAACCCCAGTACCCAAATAAAAAGTCAGGCATGGTACTGAGTGTCTTCAACCCCAGTACCCATATAAAAAGCCACGCATAGTACCGAGTGTCTGCAGCCCTGGCCCTGGGGCACATTCCAGGTTTAGTGACAGACCCTTTCTCAAAATATCAGGTGGAGAGCAATAGAACAGGAAATTTATATGCCAGTCTCTGGCCTCCACAGGCACCTGCTTGGATGAGAGTACCCCTCCTGCTACCACTTATACACCTCTCCCCATGCACACACGGACCCCCTCATACTTTACTGTATACCTCAACTGCCCTAAAGGAAGATGGGTTTAAGCGACATGACATTAAGGAATTGAAGTAGCTGGGAATGTCAGAAATCCTGATAGGCTATAGGAAGAAATAGATGAAAAAGCCAAAAGTAGAGGTGTCAGTGGGAAAAAGACAGGTCCTGTCCACAACATTCTCAAAATGAGCTAGGAGCAGGGGCAGTTAGGAGCAGGGGCAGCTAGGAGCAGGGGCAGCTAGGATCGCGGGGGCAGGTAGGAGCGGGGGCAGCGAGGAGCGCGGGGGCAGTTAGGAGCGGGGGCAGTGCAATGGCTGCCTTGGGAGCTGCTGGCCCTGCCTAGTAAGTATTCTCCACTCCTCAGCATTCCCACTGGAAGTGGAAGTGGAATGCCCACAGGTTTGAGTTTGCTTTTCATCAGCGAAGTGTTACAGACGGTTCGTCGTTGTTTTCTTATCTAGGATTCCGAGGGAGCTGGTCGGCAGCCTTACCACATGCCGCAGCCCGGCAGCTTCCAGAAGGAAAGCCGTACACTTGCCAAGTATTTCTCTGAGGACATCCGCTGAGCCCAGGAACCACTACACCTTTGCATCAGCACAGATTTGCATCCACAATGATTCCTTTTTGTGACAGGGTGACCCTAAACGTTCTCTATCTCTTCCCTTTCCTTTCCAGTTTTTGTTTTTCCAGACAGGGTTTCTCTGCGCAGGCCTGGCTGTCCCCGAACTCACAGTGATCCACCTGCCTCTGCCTCCCAAGTACTGGGATTAAAGGCGTGCTCCACCACCTGGAAACCTAACGGGTCTTGAGTTTTACTTGATTCTCCTGTTGTGGGAGCTAACACCAGATGTGCCATGATTGCTCCACGTACCTTAGCAGTGGTACACCTCTTGATGCCTGCTAAGCATTACCCAGACCAATGAGGGCCCAGCTTGTTTGTTTAAAAACAGGCTTTCATATGTATCCACCATGGTCTCAAACCAGCTACGCAGCTAAGGTTTGAGATGCCCTCCTGCCTCCAGCCTCCACAAGGAGCTGAAATTCTAGCTGTATAGTCTCGAACTTCCAAAGGGTACCTGTGGGCATCCTACAGGACACACCGCTTGGCCTTGGTTGCGTTTTCAGCACCCACATGGTGACTACTAACATTAGGACACTAACAGCTGTCAGTCCCAAGGGATCCCACACCCTGTCCTGGCTTCTCTGCGCACCGCAGGCAA
This sequence comes from Montemys delectorum, assembly GCA_019843815.1. Lineage (NCBI taxonomy): Eukaryota > Metazoa > Chordata > Mammalia > Rodentia > Muridae > Montemys > Montemys delectorum. Next base: position 5,090 of record JADRCD010183730.1, read on the forward strand.
GCAGCACACAGACATACACGCAGGCAAAACACCCTTGCACATAGAATAAATTTCTTTTAAAATTTGGGGTTTTTCAGGTATGCTGGCACACTCCTCTAACCCCAGCACTCAAGAGGCAGAGATGGGTGAATTTCTTGTGAGTTCTAGGCCAGTCTGAGCTGCAGAGCAAGCTCCAAGGCAGCCAGAGCTACACAGTGAGACTCTGTTTCCAAAAACAAAAGCAGAACAGAAAAGGAAAATAAAATTTGGGTATTGAGGATCACTGACATGTGTATTCACACCCCCTGTTCTATTGGCCTTGCCTCATCATGACCATGTCGCTGTTTGCTTTGGGGCAGAGCAGTCTACTCTAAGATACATAAGGTTTGGGGCTCAGCTGGTAAGAGCACCGACTGCTCTTCCGAAGGTCGGGAGTTCAAATCCCAGCAACCACATGGTGGCTCACAACCACCTGTAATGAGAGATCTGACGCCCTCTCCTGGTGTGTCTGAAGACAGCTCTAGTGTGCTTATGTATAGTAATGAAGAAATCTTTAGGCTGGAACAAGCAGGGACTGAGCGAGTGGAGTTGACCAGAGCAAGCAGAGGTCCTAAAAATTCAATTCCCAACAACCACCTGAAGGCTCACAACCATCTGGACAGCTACAGTGTACTCACATACATAAAATAAATAAACAAATCTTTAAAAAAAAAAAAAGATACATAAGTTTTTTTGTTGCTGTTGTTTTTTGTTTGAGGCAAAGTCTCATGTAGCCAGGCTGGCCTCGCACTCAATATGTAGCCTGAGCTGGTCTTAATGATTCATGGAAACCTCATTTGTTCTCCGCTCAGAGACGGCAGTCCTACTGTCTAACTTTCTTACTTGTTGTTAACCCCAGCTTTCTCAGTAGCGAAGCCAGTTCTTGGACTTTAAAACTATATTTATTGTCAGCTTCCGTGTGTTTCATATGCATTATAACTTTTCTTGTGTCTATCGATTACATCTGAGTTCCCAACTCCACTGTATGACATGTTAGAGCTCTTGTTTTCTTTTTGGTCTCAGGTTTTCACATCAGAGTCCTGACCGGCTGATCAGTAGCCACATGCACAAGAATAATCCCCACTGCTGCTGTCAACGTTCTGGAGCACAGGCAGTCTGGGTGTCTAGAAAGTCTAGAACGTGACTGAGGCGCTGACTCGTTCAACATCCATTTTCTTGGAGAACTTGCAGCATGTCAGACACGTGATGCTAAGAACTAAGGAGAACGGACAGCCTAGGCCGTTGATGCTGCTTGAGAAGAGGCAGCTACTCCGTCTGCACTTCACGGCACTGCGGAGAGAGGGAAGAACCCAAAAGGAGGCAGCTCCTTCAATGGAGGAGGGCTCACAGCTTTACCTCAGAGGAAAAGGGAGGGAGGCCGCTTTTTAGGAAGAGGGAAGAGACTGGAAACCCCTGAGACGTAGGAGCCCCTGACCAGTGTGTCTTAGGTCCCAAGGATGAATGCTCTAGTTTGATTTCTGTCATTTTATGCTCGGTGAATGTCCTAATTAGACTGTCCACTGCCGTGATGAATCACTGTGAGCAAAATAGCATGCTGAGGAGGAAAGGGTTGATTCCGCTTACACTGCCACATGGCTGTTCATCACAGAATCCCTTCTGGACTGGAACTCCAACAAGGCAGGCACTTGGAGGCTGGAGCTGGTGCAGAGGCCATGGAGGGGCGCTGCTTACTGGCTTGCTCAGCTTGCTCTCTTATAGAACCCAGGACCACCAGCCCAGGGATGGCACCACCCACCATGAGCCCTCCCTGCTTCATCACTAATTGGGAAAATGCCTTACAGCTGGATCTCATGGAAGCACTTCCTCAACGGAAGCTCCTTCCTTGTGATCAGTTGACATGAAACTAGCAGTACGCTGACCTCGACCCCCAAATAAAGCTCTCTTCCAGAGCCCAGAGTAAAGCCTTCTGGAGCCCAGTCTCCTCACCTGCTCTCTGCTAGCATAGCTGAGGACAGATGGTCTTTAACAGACCAATAAATTTACACACATTTATTATTTATTTATCTAGGGTGCTCACACACATGCACCACGTCACACAAGTACAGGTCAGAGAACAACCTGGAAGAAGAGGTTGGGACATGGCAGCAAACATCTTTACCCATTGAATCATCTTGCTGGACCAAGACTTTGATTTTGAAAAGCCCAGAACCGGGAATCACAAGCTGGGCAGTCAACGACATAGGTCTCAGATTCTTCCCCATACTGGATCACTAAATCTATGAGTTCGAGTCCGGCATACAATGGGAAAACAGTTGCAGACAACCTGTGCATGTTTCTCATACACTATAAGCATCTGTAGGTAAGTTGGAGTGTCTAATACAAAACATCAGCTATGTAAGCAGTGGTCACATATTCCTTCAGAAAACGGTTAGAAACACAAATCTATGCAAGTTCAATACAGGCACACCATTTTTCCAGAAAAATGTCTTCAATCCGTGATTGTTGAAGCAGAATCCAAGATTGTGATTCTGGCTGCTGTTGCTTTTGAAGGGGCCCAGTTGCTATAGGGGCTGTATGTCCGCACTGCACTGGAGCACACGAGCCATGCTCCAAGTGGGCGGGGGTGGGGGGAGTGGGGAGGGGAGGGGAGCGGGGAGGGGAGGGGAGTTGCACCTGCCGTTCTTCTGCTAGGCTTCTTTTCAATCTCCTCACGTCACACTGGCGTGATAGCATAACTGAAACACCATTTGGCAATCAGAGCTTTCTTCTAGTGACACGAGCCTCTTAGTCTGGCTTGCACTTTCTTGCTTTCCCAAATCCTATTAATACAGCATCCAGCCGAGGAGGAGTCAGTCACCCAGTTGGACACCCCTGAGAAGTCCTTGATGTGCGGAGTCAGAAGGAAAATGGCAAACCCATGGCCAGGTTAAGCTTCAGTATAGAGAAATCTCAGCACGAAAAGAACACACAGGCACCTGTCCAAGCCAGCGTGAGCTTAAGGTAGCAGACCTGCTTAGATTCTAGGAGTCGCCTGAGCAGAATCTTAGACTCCTAACTCTCCGTGGGGAAATGAAGAGAAAATATTAACAGTCTTAGATTTTTCGGAGGCAAGAGAGAAGACCAGCGTTTGCGACCAGCTGCCCTGCCCTGAATTCTTCCTCTGTAGTTCTTTAAGCGCAGGAACAATCGCTCATCCTTGTTAGTGTTGTTGTCCCCGGTACAACCACCAGATGGCAGCACGAACCTAATCCTTCAACACGTACGGCTTCTGTGCGGCTGAAGCAGCGGCGCTCTTTCTCTTTGTCCTCTCTTGTAGGATGTTTTGGGGTGTATTATAAACCTGTATAAGCTTTATTAAAAGATTCTATTGTAGGGACTGTGGGTGGTGCTCGTCTGGTTAAGTATTTGCTTGACATGCACGAAGCTAAAATCTCCAGTACAGCATAAGCAGGCAGGGTCGAGGGGAGGGAAGGAAGAGCAAAACCTCAGATTCATACCATCCTAGGCCACCCAAAACTCTGTTTTAAAAATCAACAACCAAAACCAAACACACATATATACACAAAGCCGGGCATTCATATACGGACTCATATTTACACATTGACACTCAGACTTATACATACTCCAACACACGCTCTCACATACTCATACTCACAGCCACACGCTCACAATCAACATCCATCAAAATTCTCACAGACACTCGCTCACACTCATACTGGCTCACGCATACTCATATGCACACACATACACATTCGTACACCAATGCCCAAACACACATCAGTGCACTCTTTCAGCACTGGACAACTTTTGATACATTTCTTCTGCATAGGAAGACAGTTGACAGTGACGTCACATAACGAGTAGTCAAGCTTAGTTCCTTGTCTCCCACTGAATAGTGATGAGGCCTAAGAAAGTGCTAACACATACTTCTCCCTTCACCTGGACAATTAAATGACATCTGCATTAGCCCAGCTGCTGAAGCTCCTGAAGACTTTGGTGTAGTCACAGAGTATCTTTAAAAAGTAAAAACTTTGGGTGCTGGAGAGATGGCTCTGTGGTTAAGAGCACTGACTAGTCTTCCAGAGGTCCTGAGTTCAATTCCCAGCAACCACATGGTGCCTCACAGCCATCTGCAACATGATCCGATGCCCTCTTCTGGTGTCTGAGGACAGCTACAGTGTACTCACTCACATATATTAGATAAATAATTCTTTTTTTAAAAAGTGAATATCTTGTTTATATTCAAAGGCAAGAGTCAGCCCTGGAGATGGTTCAGTGGATAGAGTGTTTGCATGCAAGTCCGAGGTCCAGAGTTCTATCTCTGGAACCCATACAAATGTTGGGTGAATATAGTTGGTGGCCAGCCTGCAATTTTAATACAGAGAAGGATCTCAGAGCAACTGCCTAGCTGGATTAGTCAACGTGAGTGAGCTCTGGACAGATCCTGCCTCAAAAAATAAGGTCCAATTGAGATCTCCAGTTTCCTCTCAGGCCTTCATATACACATGTGTATATGGTTCATTTGTTCTTGTATATATCCACATACATGCAAACACACACACATATATACATGTACAAGAAATCCCCGGGCTGGAGAGATGGCTCAGTAGTTAAGAGCTCAGTGCTCTTCCAGAGGTCCTGAGTTCAATTCCCAGCAACCTCATGGTGGCTCACAACCATCTGTAATGAGATCTGACGCCCTCTTCTGGTGTGTCTGAGGACAGCTACAGTGTAGTGATATACATAAGTAATAAAAAATTAAATCTTAAAAAAAGAAAGAAATCCCCAACTATACATACATACAACTATACTTCATGTTGTGAAGATTTTATGCAACATTAATTTTAGTTTTCTAAGTTTTTATTCATTTTTACATTTTTACAATCCTTTTTACCTTTTAAGTACAGTTGGAGAGGTAAACTAAATATCATGTGGCCTTGGATCATTGAGGAAGAAGATTTACTAATCAGTTAGTACACGTGATATGATATAATAGTTGGTCATGGCTATTGCTCCTAAGAAAAGTTACAATATTTACATTTTACAGAAAATAGTGAGATCAAGGAAAAATGTATAAGTGGCCACAGGCTTTAGACCTGGGTGTTTGAAGTCTGAGCCCCACTGTTTAACATATAAAGGGCGACTGCACTAGGGGCGGGGACTGCACTAGGGGCGGGGACTGCACTAGGGGCGGGGACTGCATGGGGGGGGGGCGCCCTCTCTCCTCTTGCTGCTGACATCTACAGAAGAGCTACAGCATCAGCTGCCCTCAGACACACACTTGCTCATGGGGAGGTTAGACTTCTGCTAAGCTGCAATAAATAAAACATTCTCATTCCCAGAGACAAGTGAAGGAAGGAAAGACGTTTGTGTGGTCACTTGATTGCCACACTTCTCTCTGACTGGACTGAAGGGTCCCTGAAAGTGAGGCCCACACTTTATTTTACTCATTACTGTGTTCTTAACCACAGTGCAGGGTCCGACCTTCAAAGCACTCACTACATTTATTTTGTATTGATCTGGAGAGAGCACGAGAGGCTGAGCCACAGCCAAGGAAGCTTCCAATGTGGGCTAGACAATCTGAGTGCCCTAGAGGAAGATCAAGGTGGGGAACGGAGATGTTAGATGAGCTATAACGTTAAACCCACAAATTGAAATTTTGGCTGGGACAGTTGTCTAGGGTGAAGCACTCTGGGTACAATATGGACTCTTGACCTGAAATTGGCTTTTGCCTTTGGTCATGACTTTAAAGAAACTCAACAATTTGCAAGAAAATAATGTGCAATTTTTGTGCATTAAAAAGTCCTGATAGAAATATACACAAAGTTTTCCATGTTGTGCCCAAAATGAACCTAGCGTCGTTGCTCACTAGGTGGCGCTGAAGACTGACTCGGAACCAACTTAATGCCCCAATGTTATCAAGTAAGTTAAAATAGTTATTCTGTTTAGTCATTCATTTAAATTTTTATTAGAAGATTTTAATTGAACACTGATTCTTTCTATGTAAAAATTGCTATTTCCTTAAGTCTGCTTTGTTTCTTGGACCCAGGGTCTCAGTATGTAGTGATCACCAGCTAATTGTTAGCTAGGTGCTCAATGGGTACATCGAGCGAAGGGGATTTCCTAAACATCCAACCTTACCAGCGACTGAGAAAATCCCCCAGGTGAGTCCATGGTTGCAGCATTGAATGGTGGGAAGAATTTTAGGGAGCACGGACGAAGCCGTCAAGGAGCTAAGATGACGTCCCCAAACCTCATTGTATGTAGATCAGGCTGAGTTACAGGCAAATGTCCCTCATTTGATTTTTACAGCAGGTATGTGTAAAATGTGTGTCACTAGCCCTTAAACACAGACCTTGGACACCATTAAACGGTAGAAACCGAGCCTCCGGAGATTTGCAACAGACTTTAATAGGGCTATTCACTTTGAAAAGGCCATTCTTGCTTGAGCTACATGTTCTAAAGTTTATTAACTGGCAACCTTTGGTTCCTTTCTCCAGTTTCAAGATTCTGCCCCATAAAGAGTCAATCTCTGTGGCAGGGATCCTAAAATAGTCGCTCGATTAGCCTCTGCTCACTGCTCAGAAATGCTTAAAAGATGCCTTGCCAAGAGAAAGACTAAGAAGCAGGGGGCGGCGAGCAGAGGCACGGGGCGGGGGGGGGGCTCCAAATCTGTCCCTCCTCCTCCTTCATAGCTGTCTCGTGGCTTACGCTCCCAGAGTCTGGCAAAGCTGTACCTTATTGACTCTCTAACAAGGTGTGTGTTGACAACCGATAGCACAAAATCTTCTGGATTTACAGGTCATCTAACTTCTTGACCACCTCTCACATGCTCCCTAAAATCCTTCCCAACATGCAATGCTCCAGCCTTGGGGCTCATCTGGGGATGTTCTTGGTTCCTGATTCAGGTGGAGATGTAGAATAGTAACCCCTCCCCTAACTTGATGTACCCATGATGCACCTAACCAGAAATTAGTTGATCACATGATTTCTAGTCACATGACTTGGTACTAGAGCATCTTTTCTAGTCGCCGCACATTTCACTCTGCATACTTAGGGCTCTGACTATCTAGTGTTTATTTTTAAATGTAAACATTTTGTTGTTGTTGTTGTTTGTCTTGGTTTGGTTTTTTTGGTTTGGTTTTTTTTTGTTTGGTTGGTTGGGGTTTTTTTGAGACAGGGTTTCTCTGTGTAGCCCTGGCTGTCCTGGAACTCACTCTGTAGAGCAGGCTGGCCTCGAACTCAGAAATCCACCTGCCTCTGCCTCCCAAGTGCTGGGATTAAAGGCGTGCGCCACCACTGCCCAGCCATTATTTCATTTTTTAAGATATAGTCTTATGAAGTTTAGGATAGCTTGGAGCTGGCTGTGTAGACAAGGGTGACCTCGAACTCCCAGCCCCTTGTGATTACAGGCACGCGTCCTTTGGTCCACCTGGGCTGGTTTCTAATACTGGGTTTCTGTATAAACAAATTACATGACCTGTGTCAATGACAAATTTGCCTTTTCTCACAAAAACTGTATGATCTCCTTGTTTGTCTGAAATCTCAAAAATAAATAAATAAAACACCACACTGTTTGTTTTCTGTTGAAAGGAAGGTATGCTTGTCTGTGAAAAGTACACTGCCTGTGGCTTTGATTGTTTTGTTCTGATATGATTTGAAAGCTTGGCTTGTGAAGACATTATTTATAATCCCTGGATCACTAGATCTCACATTTTGACATTTTATACTTCCATGTACTTGAAAAAGACATGATAATTTGAATAGCAGCTCATGGGAACATAGAAATCTTTGCAAGGAAAAATATTCCTTAATCAGGACACAACCAGACAGCATCAGGTACATCCCAGACAAGTGACAGCGGGGTCACAGTGATGGCGCGCTTAGAAAGCGGGGTCACGGTGATGGCACGCTTACAAAGCAGAGTCACGGTGATAGCGTGCTTAGAAAGCAGAGCTACGGTGATGGCGCGCTTAGAAAGCTTGCTTGTTGCTTAGGCTGGAGAGATGGCTCAGTGGTTAAGAGCACTAGCTGCTCTTCCAGAGGTCGTGAGTTCAATTCCCAGCAACCACATGGTGGCTCACAACCATCTGTAATGGGATCTGATGCCCTCTTCTGGCGTGTCTGAAGATAGCTACAGTGTACTTACATATAATATATAATAAATAAATAAATCTTTAAAAGACAATCAACCTGATACCTCCTTTCCCTCTTAAATGCTTTGGGGAGATGGCACACTGGATGAGAGTGCTCGCCTTGCAAACTTGACACCAACATTCATATGAAGAGCCAGGATTTGCCATGAATGCTTGTGACTTCCAGCCTTGTGGAGACGGTTGTGGAGACAAGAGACAACCTAGCTCCAGGTTCAGTGAGGGCACCTGTCTCAAGAGAATACAGTGTTTCAGGGAGAGATGGGGCACCCCACCCCGTGTTCTCCAGTCTCTGCATATGCCTTGCTCACACAGATGAGCACAAACCACACATATACATGAAACAGACAGACACACAAGAAGATAAAATTCTAGACTTAGTTGTATTCTAAAGGCTGAGAAACAATCCCTTTACATTTTGTAAGCCTTTCTGCTAGTAAACATCTTGGGATGAAGATATGGGATGAAGAAAGAGAGATAGAGAGACAGAGACAGAGAGATGTTTACAAAACCAGTATCCAATTTCCATCCACCATAATGTTATTTAACATGGATATATTGTCTATGTATAAACTTTAAAAACAAAACATCTCATTAACACTCTTTTGCTTTGCTATATGTTTTTATAATAATATATAGTTTTGGTCTGAAGAAATATGTTTTCTCTTATTTCCCCAAAAGCATTCACTATTAGGCAGGTTATAATTTAATTTAAATGTGAGATAGTTTCTGTTTGTCTCCTTTTTATTGATGCTCTTTGAGAAGAAAACACAATGATTGTTTTTCGACTTAGATCCGAAATCATTTTGAGTTTAATTTCAGTTTATCTAATTTAATCAACTGTAACTGGATTCTTGCCCATACGATAGATCAGTGGTGAGCCAGGCTAACAACACTGCCTCATGCTTGGAGCTCAGTGCTTTAGTTCAAGTGAGTTCCTGACTTTGGACTCTAGAGTTCTATGGCATGAGTCAGGAATGATTAAGAAAAAAATAGCAAGAGAACCCACACCTACCCGAGGAGCTGCTGGCGGTTAATGGCTGCAGAAGTTTCTCTCCTTTGGGGTCATGGCCAATAGCAGGTTGCTCACATTCCGTGTGATAGCCACACAGTCACTCTCATAGGCAACAGTAACTTGACTCTGGCCTTTAACAATAAGAGACCAGGCAATTGGGAGGGAGTTGGGATGAGTGTCCTCGGGGAAGGTAGAGAGAGGTGGGTTTGGACAGACACGATCAACATACATTGTACATAAGTATAAGATATTCAAAGAATTAATAGCATCATTTAAAAGGCAGAAAAACAGCGTTTCTCAGAAGTTGTATTAAGGTCCAGACATGATAAACTGACAACCACTCACCCTTTCTATAAAAATGTGTACATGAAGTGCCCTGACTTCACACCGATGACCCTTGCTCTACCCTTCACAAAGTGCCTGTCTGCATTTATGCCTTCTGCTGAACAGACTGTACTTTATGTGGTCATGATACAATATCTCCTACTTGCCAGGACAAACCAGGTGGGGCCAGAACAGAGGACACGGAAGAAGGGAAATACAGAACCCTGCCCATCAGACACTGTAGTTTCCAAGGTGTCCAAACACACACAGACATCTGCCTGGACACAATGTAACACATAAACTCTTAGTAAATACTGACATCACTCCAGGCTTTGTGCTAGAGCCCTTCACAGGAAAATGCATCTCATGCAAGTTAGCCATGTTGCAATTGAAAGACTGTCTTGGCCACGTTAGCCAAACATAGAAACATGTTTAAGCCACAGCAGAATCCAATTGTTCAGTTTTGGGTCTGGATAATTAGTTAACATTTTTCTTGCAGTGAGAGAAACATTTTAATAACTTATCAAATCGGGCTTATCAGATTCCAACCAGCATGTTTCTTTTACTGTTCTGTTTACCACCTGAAAATGGGCTACCATCACTATGTCCCCAGAAAAAAAAAAAAAAAAAAAAAAACGATCACATGGTGGATACAATAGAATTTGATGGATGAAGACAAACCGGATAATGTAGTGATGGACTGCAGTCTAACCTTTTGCCTTTTGCCAGTTAACTTGATTGGTTATTGATCAGCAGGGTGGCTGGCCTTTGTCCTGGAGGCTGTTGCAGCTATGACAAACACTTTGATTAGTGGAGCACATTTAATTAAGGAAATAATAAATAGGTTTTGCTTTGAAAGCGCCCTTCTCCCTCTGTCTCCTTCAAGATGCCCGTGCTTTTTGTTTTATGGACGGCCATGGCTAGGATGGCTCTGTCAAGGCTCCAGGTGGCTCCTGTTAAAGCACAGTGCCCACTGCTGTCTTGAGTCACTGTCCTCTTAGGGAGTACTGTCTTGCCCTCCTATCGATCGCTTCCCATTCCTCAGGGAAAACTCTCCTCTCCTGTTTTCCCTTTGGAATCTCAACTCCTCCTCCATGTGTGCTGTCCAAGAACAGAAGTGAGACCGTCCACATCCTGATAGAATGGTATGCTCTATCTTGTTTAGATCTTTCCCCCCTAAATTCTAGGAAGGAGGAAAAGTTAGAAAAGGCAATGGTGGAGAGAGTGACTAAGAGTCTTCAAAATCCTGATTCCTCCTGGCCTTACCTTCCTCCACAGCACTGGCCGCATCCCCCTCCTGGAAAAACAACTTAGGAGAGGTTGGCCCCAGTTTCTGCTTGCCTCAAGACAGAAAGCTGGTCAGTAGAACTAGATTAGGATACAGCTTTGTCAAAGTCCTTTCCTCTAGCAAAGATCTTATTGATTCCACCTACCACCACCACCACCACCACCACCACCATCACCACCACCACCACCACCACCACCACCACCACCACCACCACCACCACCACCACCACTCCCACCATCACCACCACCATCACCACCACCATCACCACCACCATCACCACCACCACCACCCCCACCACCACCACCACTCCCACCATCACCACCACCATCACGACCACCATCACCACCACCATCACCACCACCACCACCACTACCATCACCACCATCACCACCACCACCATCACCATCACCACCTCTACCCTGATCACTGCTTTCCCTATCATCACTGCCATCCAGCACCCAGAATGCCCTTTGCTCTGCCTCGCTCTCATAATCTTCCTCTGCCTAGACACCCTACTTGAGCCTTCAGCTTCCCAAGCATCACATTCCTAAGGAGTCTAAATTTACCCCTAGATTGGGTAAAGTATCCCTTCCATGTGTCCCTTTAATAGCCTGTTCTCGTGACAGCCCGTGCTTTATTAAAGTCTTTATCGTTGTACAACACATGTAGAGGAAAGTGTGTGGTGCTGTACTCCTATAATTCCAGTACTTGGAAGGCTGAGACAGAAAAAAACTACCATGAGTTCAAGGCCAGCCTAGGCCACATAGTAAGTTCTAGAATAGTCTGGGATGTAGATTGGAATCCTGTCTCAAAAATCCAGCCAGCCAACAACTAATCACACAAACAGCCAACAAAACAACCAACCAATCACACGAACCAACAAATGTGTGTATGTATATGTGCTTGGGCTGGAGAGATGGCCCAGTGGTTAAGAACATTATCTGATCTTTCAGAGGTCCCAAGTTCAATCCCCAGTCTCTACGTGGCAGCTTATAGATTTCTGTATTCCAGCTCCAGAGGAGCTCACACCCTACTTTGATCTCCATAGGCACCAGGCATGCACATGGTACACAGGAATATATATATATACCAGGGGAAGTCCTGAACACATAAACTAACCAAAAAGTGGACATGCTATGGGTACACAGCCTGATCTTAACAAAATATCAAATTCTTGGTGGTACCCAAAGACTCCCTCAGCACACATCCTCTCAGCCATTAGATGTCTGCTCCAAGAATAAATCACACCCTTGCTTCCAAATCAGTTCACCCTGTTTTCCTGCTTGTAAAGTTTATAGAAGCCAAGTTACATGCTTTCCTTTTTGTCTGTGAGATTTTTTTTTTCCTGATACCCTGAGAGTGATTCTTCTTTGTGATATAGTATTCTACTATGTGACCGCCATTGATTTATTCACTCTATGATTAGTGTCAAATTTGGAGTGCTCTATCTATAACAATACTATGGATATTAAAAAAATTTTTTTTCTCTCTGAAACCAATGGGCTACCAGTTACATACATAGTCATCTTGTTTGTAATGTTGAACACATTTCTAAGAGGGTAGCCTAGTTTATCTCCATAGTGCATGTGGTATTTCACTAGCCACCAATAGAATAGTATCTACAGACCTTCTCTCTTCTCCCCATCTCTTTGGCCAGTATAATACAAGATGGCACCTTTGCTGGGTTAATTAATTTGATGTATGTATCTGTTTGTTTTGGACCTCAGGCAGCATGGACAGGCTTGTGGACAAAATGTCCTGATTTGATTTGGCTCAGAGGTGACTACCTAGCAGATTACCTTCTTACAGGTTCTTGACCTTTGATGTCGCTATATTATTATGAAGGAAGAATAAATCCAACATAAAGCTCAATGGGACTAGCCTATGACTAGTACTATCTCAGCTGGCCAGCCCTCATCCCTGGAAAGTCCTGTCCCAGATCTAAGGGGGGGGGGGGCTCAGGACTTCCACAGTCCCTTTGATTGCACATTCACCACTTCCTGTAAGGTTATGGGTGAGCATCATATGGTGTCTCTTCAAGGACATGGCACATCATTTAAGGAGAATGGCTTACTCTGCATGGTAGCAGAGGATTAACTCGCATTGAAACTTAGGGGATCAGCTGAATAAATTGTCCCAAGTCCATAGATGAGCAAACACATAGCTAGAGAGCTATGAAAATACAAACTGTTCCCTTTCTCTTTCTTTCCTTCCCTCCTTTCTTCCCTCCTTCTTTCTTCTGTCCTTCCTTTCCCTTTCTTCCTTCCCTCTTTCCTATCCTTCCCTCCTTCCCTCCTTCCTCCCCATCCCCATTCTCTTTTGAGCCATGGAATCTCTCTATATGTATAGTCCAGACTCCACTCAGCTTACTCCCAAGCTCGGGGATGAGGAGCATGCTCTGCCACACCTGAGCCAATTGTCCCCTTTTCTATCTCAGTGGCTGAGCCTCTGGGAACACGTTGGCAGGGACATGCCCCACCCCACAGACAAGCGATACCTTGGCACATGTGGTATTTGGCATCAGAATACTTAGCAAACATTTGCTGTTTGTCTGTGGATCTCTTGTTCCTTTAGACTGCCCTGTTCCTGCCTTGTTCCCTTCCTACACAGCTGTGCTGCTCCAATCTCTCATTTGCTTGATAGTGCTTGGGACACCTCTGGCATCTTTCAGGTCTGTGTGAAGGGATTGACTATACCCCAATAAATCATATTTCCAACTAAAGAAAAAGAAAACAAGATAACCAAAGAAACAGACAAATAAAGAGCCTTCATGCCAGGCATGATAGCACATATCTATAATTCTAGTACTTGACAGGTAGAGGCAGAAGGATCAGGAGTTCAAGGCCATCTGTAACTGCATGACATGTTTGAGGCCAGCTTGAGTTATATGAGATCTCATCTTTCAAAAAGCAAAAGAAACCAGGATTAGAGGAGCAGGCCTTTAATTCCAGCACGCCGAGACATGTGTCTCTGAGTTGGAGGCCAGCTTAGTCTATTCCAGAACAGCCAGGGCTACATAGACTTTATCTCAAAATCAAATACAAAATATAAAGCACAAAAAAAAATTAAAAAACAAGCAAAAGATGCTTTCTAATTCATAACTGAGTCCTCTGGGAAACCAATGAGATCATAGACCTTGGCCTCTGAGGACAGTGTAAACATGTCTGTTCAAGGAATGGTTTGTAACTGTTGTTGCCAGTGGGAATGTGGGGGAAGGAGCGAACCCTCTGCCTAAAGCTGGCAGCATGCTCTCCCTGGAAAATAGTCTGAGATTCTTCTTGTTTGGGTTTGGTAGGGAATTTAATATGCAGCTAATGCCCAGTACAACTGCATTGTGCAATCTGGGGCCACTGGGGGCTGGCAGTCTTCCGCTCATTTAATCCACTCCTTCAGTGCATTCCACGAAACATGGATAAGAGAAGACAAACGCTTGCCTGACTCTAAAAGCCTTGGAGGTCGGGAGCAGGGGGGCTAGGCTGAGGCCTTCAATGAGTCAGAAGAGGGGAAAGATCACAGCTTCCCCTCGGGGAACTGTATACAAATGGGAGAGGTGCAGATAAAAAGGTGCAGGAGTCACTGGGCATCCCTAAAGTGCTACTAGGTATTGTGTGAAAGGTCCAGAGGATTGGGGCTTGAGAGGATCTCCCTAATGGTGTTAATTCCCAGCAGGACAGACCTTAGAGGGCTCTGTAGGACAGAGTCACAACCTGGTGGCCCTTGGGACGCTAGCTCCCCCCACTGATCTAAGTAGCAGCTGGTTCCTTTCTCCTGAGCCTCTTCTGGGATAGGCTTTTGGGAACACAGCACTTATGACACGAAATGTGCCATGCCCTCTTTGGTGGCACCCTATGCTATGGCCCAGATTACCTTTCAGCAAAGGGTGTCCACAGCCCTCACACATGAGAGCAATCACCTGTATCATGTCTCTAGTATTCAGAACAAGCTCAGCCCCAAGTACTTTTTGTGCAGTTGTTAAAAGTATTACCTGCCACTTGATAAGCCAAATGTGAGGACAAGCAGTCCATAGGACCTCACAAGACAATCAACACAGGGAACATTATTGATCTGCAATGCTACTTTATTGCATTGCTTGGATGGATTAATGACTGGCAGCATAAACCCTTGGGGGAAATGTAGAATATGTTCTCAGTGCTGGAGATACAACCCAGGCCTTCAAATGCTAGGAAAAGGCCTCCATCAGAAGTTACAAGGCCAGCCTCAGTGAACTATAACCTGACCCTTCTGAGTAAAGAAGCCACTAGGCGGGGCTGGAGAGATGGCTCATCAGTTAAGAGCACTGACTGCTCTTCAGAAGGCCCTGAGTTCAAATCCCAGCAACCACATGGTGGCTCACAACCATTTGTAATGAGATCTTACACCTTCTTCTGGTGTGTCTGAAGACAGCTACAGTATACTTACATAAGTCTTAAAAAAAAAAAAAAGCCACCGAGCAACTGAGGAAACCTGAGCTGGTCTAGGCTGTCCCCAATCCATAATCCTCCTGCCTCAGTCTCCCAAGTGATGGAGATGGAAAATGTGTGCTACTATACTGAGTTTACCAAAAGTATGTTCAAACTGATCCATTATTTTCCCCCCTACTAAATCCCAGTTTATTAATATGTACAAAGTTAGTACATGACACAATTTATGCAAATAGTTTTCAAGATTTTATTGCAAACCAAAATTGGCTTATCACACAAAAAAAGTTGTGTGGTAAGGAGGAATTGTACATATTATAACCATGTTTAATTACAGTACATTAAAATGATGGTTTACAAATAAGCCTGTAAGCTTAAATATCTGTTATAACCCAATGTACAGACTTTCTTTACACAATACATACAATAATCAGGAATGCAAAAGAAAATGAACAAAGGGAAAAAAACATAAATAATGCCCATTTTACAGGTGACATTTTAAACAATGAAAACACCAACGGCTTTGACTGACAACTGGGGCATTGGTCCATAAAAACCCTTTCTAAAAATAGAAATATTTGTAGCAGCAATGCTTTCCTTAAGCATCTGGATGCTTGTCATTGCAAGACCGTTTCAATAGATTTTAGTTATTAACTATATCTTACAAAAAACAGTCTACACATAAATTTATCTTCCAAATGTGGAAGAAACAAACAATGTCCCACATTGTAGTGTCCTGCAAGTGTCACATTGATGCTCACAACAAAACTGTCTGCGATCAGGCATAGCACTCTCACACCACTGCACACAAGGGGAATCCATAAGGGAAAAACGAAACAAAAACAAACAAACAAATGGAACACTCTGCGATAGGAAAAGCTTTGGAGCTAACACGATCTCAGAAAAGGCACATTGCAGAATATTCTTGATCACAGCTCAGACAGACCTGCGGGGGAATCCTCTTAGACCTGCATCTTCCTTCTAACTGAGACCACGGTGTCTGTCTCAGGCGGCACTCTCACGCTCGCTTAGAGCTAGCACCACGTCGGAAGGAAGAAAAGAAATGGAGACCTCACAAGCTCACTGAGAGGAGGATGTGCTCTTCGGAAAGCGTCTGTCAAGCAGTGTGTGCGCCAGGCCGGCAAGACTGCCAAGCTTCCCGGTGTGCAAATTCTTCTAAGATGTTCTGTCAGCTGGCAACTCCACCAGAGGCTAACTTAAACACTTTAGAAAACGCTGAGAGAATCCTTCAGAACCATCCCAGGGGCATTCAAAGGAAGGAGTCCATAGGAGGTGCGTAGGAGAAGCCAAGGAAGGCTTCTGCAGCCTCCTTCACACTGGCTGTGACAAGGATGCTGTCAGGAGACCTGCCGATGGAGCTGGGGACTGGCTCCTCGGTAAACTCGGGATCGAAGTGCCGAAGGTCACTGGGCCCGCTCTGTTACAAGAAGGGGAAATAACACTCAAGGTCAAAAGGGGCCCAAGGCAAAGGACAGGGAATCCTTTTTTCTCTGTGTAGCCCTGGCTGTCCTGGAACTCACTCTGTAGA